>CM060467.1:2605000-2667500 GCA_030544235.1 Lepturacanthus savala
CAGGATATCCCTATTGCTGATGTAGCTTGTAATTAAAGGCAGGTTTATTTGTTTACAACATTTTAACAATAAAGTTTTTAATTTTTAATTCAAAGTGTTTTACATAAAACATTAAATGCATCAAGATACATTTAAACACAGTTAATTAAAAGGGGAAAAATCTAAAATTTACACTCTATTGCACAATTTTTCCATATTTTAGTTGTATTTTTAGTTAGGTGTGAAAATGGGGCTTTTATTTTGAAGGACATACAATTTATGAGGTCACATGACCAGGATATCCCTATTGCTGATGGACATTTTGTGAACATCACTGTCTCATAACTGTCTTTAATTCAGAATTTGGGGAAAATTTCCACCAAATAAATATTTAAACTTGAATTTAATTAATTTCTTTAATTTTTTTTCTAATGTGTTAAAATAATAAATTAAAATTTTATATATATATATATATATATATATACATACACTTTTTATAATATTAGATAATCGCCTCTCCATTCATAATAGTGTCTGAATAATTATAAATAATAATTAATTGTTTTTGTAAAAATGATGCAGCAAAACATGGATATCGATGGTGATATCCACTATTAACTATTTAATTTATTTATTTTATAGATTTTTTTTTATAGATTGTAGATTTTTAGACTAAAACTAAACTAAAATATTTGGATTTTATGACTAAAATTAGACTAAAATATTTAGATTTTATGACTAAAATTAAACTAAAATATTTAGATTTTATGACTAAAATTAAACTAAAATATTTGTATTTTATGACTAAAATCAAACTAAAATATTTCGATTTTTTGACTAAAACTAAACTAAATTATTTGGATTTTATGACTAAAACTAAACTAAAATATTTGGATTTTATGACTAAAATTAAACTAAAATATTTAGATTTTATGACTAAAATTAAACTAAAATATTTAGATTTTATGACTAAAATTAAACTAAAATATTTAGATTTTATGACTAAAATTAACTAAAATATTTGGATTTTATGACTAAAATTAAACTAAAATATTTAGATTTTATGAGTAAAATTAAACTAAAATATTTAGATTTTATGACTAAAATTAAACTAAAATATTTGGATTTTTTGACTAAAATTAACTAAAATATTTGGATTTTTTGACTAAAACTAAACTAAAATATTTGGATTTTTTGACTAAAATTAAACTAAAATATTTGGATTTTTTTGACTAAAATTAACTAAAATATTTGGATTTTATGACTAAAATAAAAATAAAATATTTGGATTTTATGACTAAAATCAAACTAAAATATTTAGATTTTTTGAATAAAACTCAACTAAATTATTTGGATTTTATGACTAAAACTAAACTAAAATATTTGGATTTTATGACTAAAACTAAACTAAAATATTTGGATTTTATGACTAAAATTAAACTAA
The DNA here is from genome assembly GCA_030544235.1 of Lepturacanthus savala. NCBI lineage: Eukaryota > Metazoa > Chordata > Actinopteri > Scombriformes > Trichiuridae > Lepturacanthus > Lepturacanthus savala. The sequence continues at coordinate 2,606,424 of CM060467.1, forward strand.
AATATTTGGATTTTTTGACTAAAATTAAACTAAAATATTTGGATTTTATGACTAAAATTAACTAAAATATTTCGATTTTTTGACTAAAATTAAACTAAAATATTTAGATTTTTTGACTAAAATTAAACTAAAATACTTTGGATTTTTTGACTAAAATTAAACTAAAATATTTGGATTTTATGACTAAAATTAACTAAAATATTTCGATTTTTTGACTAAAATTAAACTAAAATATTTAGATTTTTTGACTAAAATTAAACTAAAATACTTTGGATTTTTTGACTAAAATTAAACTAAAATACTTTGGATTTTTTGACTAAAATACTGAATTTTCTTTGACTGAAACTGAAAATTATCACCGGTCGCCAACACAGAATAGGTTACAGAGATATTCAGATGTTCCTGAATGCACCTCAAAGTCATAAAAAGACTTTATTTAATTGCTTTTCCAGCCGTTTCCCTCTAATATCGTGATGATTTCTGCTTCCTACCTTGTTGCAGAAAGCCTTCTTGGTCACCCAGCGGCGAGTGGCTCGTCTGTAATACTCTGGAGGGAAAGTGTAGGTGATTCCCAGCTGATCACACACCCGCTCAAACGTCTCGTATCGATACCGACGGAGACGCTTCAGGTGCTTTTTCCTGCGGTCGATGGACATCAGCATCAGCCTCTTGTTCGCTTTGTCCTGATAAAACCAAATAAAAACAGGAATTTCAACGCAGGATTATTAAAAAGATCAACCCAGAGAGTAGAGGAGTTCAGGAAAAAGTCAGAAATCCATCCAAACAGAAAGCTCAGATCAGAATTCTGTGATATACAAGATTTTTTCTTTTTAAAAAAGACCATAAATTAGATTTTATTATAAATATATAATAAAAGTTGGTGTGTAACTGGACAATATTAGGTCAGAGTATCCAAATAAACAGGCACCAAGAATTAATTCATCCATAACTGTATGAGGAACCAGACGTTGGTAACCATGGTAACCAGTGGGTTTAATTGGTTTAAAGGGGCCATGACACCAAAGTGGATTCTAACGGATAAAAAGATGAAACATTCTAAAAGAGATGTTTCTGAAATGAAAATGCATGATAAAAAAATTTTAAAAACTGAAAAAAATCCCAATCAATAACAATCCAAATTAAAGAGTAACTGTTATATATAAAAATCAGCAGGATATTTTTCTCCAGTTTTAACCGTCATGTTCATTTGTCATCAACAGCAATGGTGCAGGTTTAATTATCTAAAAGATGCTTGAAATAATAAAAAAATCAATCAATTCTTATTTATTATCTCCATTACTGATGATTCTATCAGAATTCAGTGCAACGGTGTCATTACTGTTAACAGGTAATGATTTAATTATAAATCAAAAAAACATGTTAAAATCTTTGTTTCACCACTCGATTTCTTTTGAAAAATCATAAAATTAAATAAAACAGTTTTAGATCACATTTAATTCATGTTTTATACACATGAACCAGAAATGAACAAAATAAGAAGCAACTGCAACATGAACAAGGTGTGTGTGTGAGAGTGTGTACATGTGTGTGTGAGAGTGTGTACATGTGTGTGTGAGAGTGTGTACATGTGTGTGTGAGAGTGTGTACATGTGTGTGTGAGAGTGTGTACATGTGTGTGTGAGAGTGTGTACATGTGTGTGTGAGAGTGTGTACATGTGTGTGTGTGTGTGAATGTGTGGGTGAATTTGTGAATGTGTGTGAGTTTTTGAAAGTGTGTGCGTATGAATGTGTGCAAGTGTGTGAGAGTGTGTGTGTGGGTGAATTTGTGTGTGACTTTTTGTATGTGTGTGCATCAGTTTATGAGTGTGTGTGTGTGTGTGTGTCTGGTTGCAAATATGTGAGATAAACCAATTCATTTTATAAGTAGATTAAACTAAAGACAAACAGGAGAAGTTTCAGACTGAAAAACTACATTAAACTAGATTTTTTTTAGATCTTTAAACATTAAAACACGTTAATTTAACATGTAAAACAATGATGTTTAATGCTGCATTGATGTGGATGTTAGATAAAAATAAAGATTTTAATAAAATAACCCAGTTTATTCACTAAAATCACTACTAGAAGTCTCTGAATATGATCTGTATAAGTGAATTAATTATCTGTTTTATCCCAGTTATCCCACTTTGATTATTATATCTACAACCAAATCAATTTATTTATAGATCAAAGTGATTTAAATGTACAAATAAAACCAAACAGATAGAAGAGCAACAAGAAATGTAGAAAACACTTAAATTAAAACAGAAACACATATGAAAAACTATTATATTAATATTATTAATGCTACTAATATTATTGCACCATAATTATCATATATATGTTTGTGCTGCATTTTATATGTAAGAAAAGTGCTTTATAAATAAAGTTTGATTGATACATATATAATACACACATATCATCTATAGCTATTTAAATTACTGTTTTGTTGCTTTGTACTTGTGACAATAAAGTTGAATCAAATTTTTTTTAACTGCAGTTACATTATTATAGCTATGATTTAATGAGTCTACACTTCTTTTTAACAGTGTAAATTGATGTTAAATCACTGTATAATTAGAATTTTTGATGTTTTATTTTAGTTTTTACACGTCTCATCTAAATCTACAGTTTCTTACGACGTGGACGTTCGTATTTATGACGTAACGTGCGGAACTTTCCGACCACGACCTGGTTACTAGTTTGAGGGGATTTACACAGGAAATCCTGAAGTTTAACACACGTATGATTCATGTGATGTCAAGTGGCTCATCATCCGGTTACATCACATGTAGAGAACACGGTGATCTGATCTGCAGAATTAAAGAAGAAGAAGAAGAAGAAACGGTGCAGGTTCCATCTCTTCACTCACCTTCGGATGTTTATACAAATGCTCCTGAAAGTTTCTGATTCTCATTGTCAAAACAGCCACTGGAAGAAAAAGAGAGGAATAAAAGGGAAGTGGGTGAATAAAAACTGTAGATTCACACATGGATCTCCAGAAAATATGGATTTAAACCTGGAATTAAAATAAATCTACAACATTTGAGGCGACGACAGACGAGTCGTTGCCGTTATAGAGAAAATATATTAAAAAATAATACTTTTCTAGTGTGAATTACGTATTGATGTGATAATTTGATTCCTAATCGATCAACTCTGCATTCTTGTATATTAACAGGTTAAACTGACCTTTGACCTCGTCTGAGCTGCGGTCGTCCTTGTCTCGTTGGACTTTTGCAATCAGCTCTTCCTCTTTCAGCTGCAGTTTTTCCTTCTGAAGGAACAAAAACAACATGTTTTCATGTCAGTTAGACTCAATATATAATAATTATAATTAAAATAATTATAATAATAATATTAATAACAGACAGAACTTACATGACACGCTAACTCCAACGACAGGAGCCTTTTAACTAGATCATCAGTCCTAGTAACAGAAAATAAAAGAGCTTTATATATATATATATATATATATACACACATACATACATACATATAGTTATTGTTATTTACATGAGTAAATTCCTATTTGTTGCTATTTGGTCTAAATTTTAATGAAATAATTAAAAGTTCCCTTTGATATTAATAATAATAAATGAGAAGAAACAACATTTTAGTCATTAGTTTAATGGTTATTAATCCAAAAATGTGTAAAATCCCTAATATCCTGAACTTATTGGGAGTAGTGTGTGTGTGTGTGTGTGTGTGTGTGTGTGTGTGTGTGTGTGTGTGTTACGTGTGTGTGTGTGTGTGTGTGTGTGTTACGTGTGCTGAGCCAGGGGAACAGCGTTATAATCCATCTTCAGCATCGATGGACTCAGATCACTGAGTTGACTCTGAGGAGCTGAAACACACAAACAAACTCATCAAATCCTGGTTGTTGTCAGAGTGTGTTTATTTATTTATTTATTATAATAAACAACAACAACAACAACGTACCAGTTTTCCTTTTCTTCGATCCTCTAGCGTAATGTCTCACCTGCGTCTGAACAGAGAAACTTCCTGAAAGAAAAAGAAATCCTGGATATGAATGAAGGTAAAAATGGACGAGTCAACATTTAAAGTGAATTTTGCTGCATTTGCTGCTTCAACAGAATAAAAACTGAGGTTTTAATATCAGGGGTCAAATAAAAATAAAAATAGTAAAATAATAAACTTTCACCCAGTTTTGCGTCTTTGAAGTTGAACATTTTTCAAAGATTTAAGTTTATAACGTCTGTTTTTATACAGTTATGTTACTATAATATTATAGTATTATACTAATATATTACTATTTGTATACTACAACCACACTGCTCTTTATATACTGTTATTAGTATACTCCTATTATTATTACATATTACATATATATCTATATATCTATATATATATACACTGTATACTTATGTATATATTGTATATATATAATATAGTATATACTATACTAGTATAGTATATACTATATTATATATTTATATATATATATATATATATACACACACACACTATATACATATATATATATATAGTATGCAAAATATACTATATATGTATAGTATACAAAGTATACTATAATATATATATATATATATATATATATATATATATATATATATATATATAAAACTAACTCATTCATTATTATTAATATCAAAGGAAACTTTTATTTATTTCATTAAAACACAATAGGAAATAAAACCTATTGTGATTAGTGTATTATTATATATTATTATTAATATTATTATTATACTACAACTATCAGTATTATTACCATCATTTATCCACTCATCTTGTGTTTAAGTATTTTATTTCTATTTTATCTACCGTATATTAGTGTTTTATTATATTTAAATGTACCAGACTGATTAATTAAACTATGAATTTAATTAATTAGGAGTTTAACTAACTTACATCTGTCCACGGCTCAGATAAGACGTTTTTCTATCATCACCCAACGATGTCACTTCCTGTCAGATAATGATGCTACTTCCTGTTATGTCACATAGAAACACCATAAATTCAGTATTAACTGTAGCTTTAACAGCAGGAAAACTTGTTTTAAAAAGCCAAAAACATCTATTTCTCCAGAAACTGTTTGTTTCTCCTCGTCTTTTATTTCCTCAAATGTTAATTAGGTTAAATTTAAACGTCTTTACTGACACATGAGTCGTGTTCAGCGTTTAATCCAGGAAGTGCAGAGATGTTTGTCAGCAGCAAAACAGCAGAAGTGGTGAGAACAAACCAACTTATCAGGCTTTAACCGACCGAATGACGGAAGGAAAAGATTCAAATCAGCTTCATGATCTCAATGAAGTAAAACTGAGCAGGAAAATCACTTTCTGACAGAAGATGCTCATATTATATACATGTATAGGCTTCTAATTATTGTAAAATCACCATATATTAAAAAATGAGGCTGTGTATTAATTAAATAACTGAAAATATGTGATATAAGTCACTGTTTTCACCATTTTTCACATATATTTTTTCTGATTTATTGCATTCTAGAGCAGCAAATAGACTATTTTGACTAATTAATGGAGAAATAATTAATTAATTAGTAGCTTGATTCATAAATAGATGGAGATTAATCAATTAATTAATGGTTAAGGCTCAATTTAACTGTCAGTTCTTATGAAATATTTCTTTAACTACAAAACTACATTTATTACACGGCTGCAACTAATAAAGCAGTTAATTAATTAGTTGTTTGGTTCATTAAATGTTGTGAAATTGCTTCTTAAAGGTGAAATAAACTGATGATTAACCCAAAGATCATCAGTTTATTATTATAGAGACTAAATAAACCAGGAAATAATCAGAGAAGAGAAGCTGGAACCAGAGAATTTGGACATTTTCTACTTAAAAATGTAAGTTTAAGTAGTTATTTCCCTGAATAATGAACAGATAACAATGAATAATCAGTTTTCTTCCATTGATTCTTGCTGGATGACGACACATTAAACAGAATTAAATGTTGTGGTTAATAAACTGAACATCCAGCGGTTTAGAGGATGTTGTTTTATGAGTCACGACTCATATAATTCTGAGAAACTTTACCAGAACAATGATTATTTCCTGGTTTCTCTTTAATAATAAACTGATGATCTTTGGGTTGTGGACAAAAAAAGACATTTTAGGTTGAATCTTTAGTTTTGAGAAACAATTTCACACCATTTTATGAACCAAACAACTAATTGATCAATCCTTGTAGGCTTAATAAAGATTTCATGATACAACAATAGATATTTCAGATATAATAACATCATCATATGGAATAAATGATGTGTTTTCCTTGTTTTAAAGGCTTTATTACAGTCATATCTGCATTAATAATCACATTTCATTGTGTAATAGTTTGTAAAAGCACCAATAATCATCCCTGGATTAGTAATATCGCGATATTTGGTAAAACTATTGTGATTCTAATGTTATGTGGTAAATAAACAGTGATAAACATCATTTCTGTGGCTCTTTAGTGCCCACTGCTGTCACATTCTGTAGTCTGAAGAGTCTCAAAGTCACCTCTAATATGAGATAAGGGCTCCATTTATTTCGCGCTTTACGTCTTTTTACATCTACTTATTACAAAAACAACAGTGTGTCGATTAAAGCTATGTTATTATCCGCCACGACGGGGTGTTTGTTTTCTTTAATATTGCGCGTTTTTCTATAAAAACTCTATTTTATCTGTCGCGCGTCTCGAATTTTCTCTAAAAAAAAAAAAACTGCTTCGGATGTGTTGTCGCTGCTCCACAGCGCCCCCACCTCCGGTTCACTGCCATACAGGCGACACACGGTATTACACTTCCGACGCAGGGTTTTTAAGAGAAATTAGAGATAAAACGCAAAAATTAAGAAAACAAAACACCCCGTCGCGACGGAAAAAACGGAATCTATACGTTACGTATATATTTTAATGTTTAGTATATTTAAGAAAAAGTAGGGGCGAAATAATTGATTTTGGTGGGTGGTAACTTTGGGGCTGCAAACGCCAGCTCTTCTCCCGCATGATGTCCCTATCCCCCGCACTTTATCTCCGTCTCCCGCACTTACCACAGCTGACAGCCGGTCTGTGGAACGCGGACATTGCGGGGCTCCATGTCCTCGCGGACGCTGCGGGGCTCAGAGCGCCGCTTTCCCGCAAAACCGCGGCGGAAGACTTGAGAACCGCCCGCAACGCGATGCTCGTGAACATGGTTCAAATGACAGATAATTAGACAGATAAGAAACTGATGGAAACGGGACACGTGATCACATATTATAAATATAAATCTGTAGGAATCACGCTCGACCCCTATTTGAAATCCGCCATTTTGGTTTAGACCAAAGTAGTCGATTAAGAGCGGAAGTAGTTCCTCCAACGTAGGATTTACTATCGATGCCAGAACAAATGCGTCGGTTGGAAACGATTAGTAAACAATTTCTCTAAAACTACTAATACAATATTGTATATTTTTCATCATTTATTCGAGAAGTAAATATTTCTTTTATTCATTAAAAAAAGAGTCAGAATTCTGAGAAAAAAAATATCTTTTAGGTTTTTTTTATTATTCGTTCCAGACAAAAATAATAAAAAAATATTTATTCCAGAAAAAAAGTCAGATTCAAGAAATGTACCCCTTAATTATTATTATTATTATTATTTTTGCCCAGTTATTTTCCCCTGTTATTGCTTTAAAATGTATTTTAATCACCTTTAAAACAAAAACTAATCTTTAAAATCTGAAATTTAGGTCAGAATTCTGACTTTTCTTCTAGAATAAATGAACTTAATTTTTCCTATAATTAATAATTCATAAAAATACCCACTAAAAGTTTGTTTTCCTCAAAATTCAGACTTTTTTTAATGAATAAAAGAAAAAAATTCCCCCTTTAATTCTTATCTTTTGTGTGGCCTATCGCTCTTCTGTAATCTATCAGTTTCTACAACTAAACAGTCCTGTTAAATAATATTTAATTAGCTGAAACATCTGTGTAAATAATTAAATTCCACTCAACCTGCACTTTAAAAAAAGAAGGTGGCAGATGGTGTTTTTACTGTCTTCACCTGGATTTTATTAGAGTCATTTTACTGAATCACATCACTTCTACAAATCACATTTATTTCATCTCTATTCTAAAAGCAACAAAGCAGGAAAACAGCATCAATGATTTAAGGCGGAATTATTTTATTTATATTCTATTATAAGAAGCTGCTCGTGTAATTAAATCTTATTTTACTGTAAAACGTTTCCTATAGTAAGAATCCAGCAGGTTTATTTTAATCAGACTCATTATATAAACTGAACTATGCACAAACATTAAACACACAGAGGCTGCTCTTCTAATCAATAAGGGATTAATTTCATGATCGATTGGTCCATAAAACATGAAACAAAACAGTGAAAAATGTCCAGTAAAATCTTATAAAGTTCACAGTGACGTCATCAAATGTCCAAACAGCTAAAAACACAAAGATGTTCAAGGAAAATCAGTAAAATCTTAAGTTTGAGAACCTTAAACCGTCATATTTCTTTGCTTTAATCTTCTTCTTGTGTTAGTTTGATGTTTTTCCTCCATTATGTTCACAGATCGTCTTAAATCAGCTGTAAATTAGATTAAAATTAGTTTCTCATCTGTTGGTGCCTTGTTTGGTTTCATTAACCATGAAAATATTGGTTTTTAATATTTTTGGTGTTTTTTTGTCAGAAAACCCTTTAATTTTAATTAAAAACAAGGAAAAATTAACCTTAAACAGTTCAATATAATATCAGTGTGTTTTAAGCCAAAATCCTTATAATATTTCTTATTTCAGTCAATTTTATATCATAAATGAATATTATGCTGTTCAAAGAAACAGTAGAGTCTGATTTATTCTTTACAAACTCAAATATTTACTGAATAAACAACTAAATATTAATTTAGTGATTCACAGGAATGATAAATCCTGATGATTTTCCAGTTTAATTGGTAAATATATGAATTTTTCTTCATTTTCTGTAAAATAATTAAAAAAATTGACCCATTTTTCTTCACATTTTGATTTAAGATATAAAATTCAATGTCCCAAATGCATCAAAATCAACTTTATTATAAGGATTTTGTCTTTACTCAGGTTTTTGCATTGATTTTATTATTATATTGAACATAACTGTATATAAATAAAATGTGTGATCTGACTATTCCTGAGGGCACATCTGCTGAATAAATTTATTTATTTATTATTTTTATAATATTTATACAATGGTTATGGTTATATCCACCATGACGGGGTGTTTGTTTTCTTCAATATTGCGGATGTTGTCGCTGCTCCACAGCGCCCCCACCTCCGGTTCACTGCCATACAGGCGAAACACGGAATTACACCCCAGAAGCAGGTTTTATTAGCAGATTCATTATTTTTTATATTCATACAAAAATTATATTATTTTTTATTTTAATATTATTAAAATTATATTATTTCTTATTTTAATATTTATTATTAAAATGATTTTTATTCATTACCATTTATTTATTTATTTCTATTTTAATATGTATTTATTTTTCATTTTAATATTATTATATATAATAACATCTATGGTGTTACGGGTCAATTTTGACCCATATTTTTAAATTCTGTATATTCTCTCTCTATATATACTATATAATAATAATACCCTTGGCCCTTTGAGGAAAACCAGAACTTGACTTTGACTCCTCTGAACTAATAATTTAACTAATAATTTTTATTTTTAATGCATCGTAAACACTGAATTTTATATCTTTAATCAAATCAGAATCAAAATGTGAAGAAAAATGTGTCAATGTTTGAATTATTTTACAGAAAATTAAGAAAAAATTAACATTATACTGTTCAGAGAAACAGTAGAGTCTGATTTATTCTTTACAAACTCAAATATTTACTGAATAAACAACTAAATATTAATTAATGATTCACAGGAACAATAAATCCTGAAGATTTTTCAGTTTAATTAGTAAATATATGAGTTTGTAAAGAAAAAAACAACTCTGTTATTTCTTTGAACAGCTCAATATTCATTTTTCTTCATTTTCTGTAAAATAATTGAAAAAAATTGACCCATTTTTATGATTTAGGATATAATTTAGGATCAGAATAAACATTATTATAAGGATTTTTGGCTTTAAACACACTTGTGTTACATATAATACATAATATATAACAACATCTATGGTTTTACGGTTCAGTTTTGACCCATATTTATTTCTTTTATGCTTTTTAAATCTAAAACTTTAACACAAGAAGAAGGTTGAAAAGAGCCAAACGATTAATTGACGATCAACTAATCGATCGCTGCAGCTCCATTGATCCTTTCAGTCGTTCTGAGAATCATTCATCGTTAACGCTTGGAGAAAAGGGAAGTCGTCCCAATGAATAACCGGATCCGGTTCCTCCTCCAGGTCGGATCCGAAGAACCTGGGTTCCCCCGGTGCCGCGGCCAGGTTCTGGTAGCACCTGGGACTGGGCGAGTCCTCCTGGTCCAGCAGCGGCTGGGTGGACTCGGACCTCAGGTAGGCGCGGGGGTCTCTGGGGGCGGGGCCTGTGCCGGGACCGGCGAAGACCACCGTGGCGTAGGGGACGGAGTCGCTGCCGGACCCGGAGTATCCCGGGATGAAAGGGGAACCGCAGATGGAGTCACCCAGGTCGCTGGTGTCCTCGGACCCGGTCAGCCACGGGTCCTGGTCCTGGTCCTCTTTACCCGCTTTCATGATGGGCAGGTCCAGGAAGCTCAGGTGGGACAGGTAGACCGGGTTCGGCTCCTCGGTCTCTAACGAAGGATGAACGTCCTGCAGCAGAAAATAAGTTTCATGCTATGTAAGTCAATGGGACTCCACAGGAATTCATCATATTTGCATATTGTTGTCATGAATCAACAAAAATCTATTTTAGCATTTTAGAAAAAGTAAAAAAAATTGAATTAAATTCAAGTTTGATTTTTTATTTGGTGAAAATTTTCCAAAATTCTGAATAAAATTCAACCTTCAGTTGTGAGACAGTGATCCTCACATGTTAAATGTCCATCAGCAATAGGGATATCCTGGTCATGTGACCTCATAAATTGTATCCTTCAAAATAAAAGCCCCCTAACTATAAAAAAAATATAGATTTTATATATATATTAGAAAAATTAAGATAAAGTAATTGTTGCCACATGGAAACACTATGAAATAGAGGGTTAAAACATGTGGCACCTCATGAATATTCTATTAGTATGACATCATAATATGCAAATTAGATTAGAAATTTCTCTAATTTACAGAAAGTCTCCATCTCTTATAAATTTTAAGTTATATCCTTTTGAAATTCAGACGTTAAAGTCAAATGTTTTAGAAAAAAATATTTTTTGTAATTTTTTTGTAAGAGAGTTTTTATATTTTTTAATATATATATATATATATTTTATTTTTATTTAAATAAAAATGTTGTAGCTTTAAAATAATTAGAATTTAATCACATTTACTGTCTAATAACTAGGGACAAGTATTAAGGAATATGTGGTAAATTAATATTTTAATTATTGCAGAAAGAAATGTCAGAATTCTGACTATTTAACCTTTAAATCTGACATTTGAATTTAATATTTTCACATTTTTCTAACCTTAACTCCTGGACCGATTCAAAATAATATAAATAAAATCTGCAGAATTAGCTCGTAATTCTCTGTAGTTTGTTGCTAAAACTTTATTTTTACACTCTCCATGTTACAGTGTGAGCAGTAATTTCTATAGAATATTAATTGGTGCAGCTTTAACGTGTTTATTAATGAATTGATGGTGAATGATCCTCACTGAGTCTGAAGTCCAGCGTTTGATGCTGCTGTTTGCTGGATCAGGAACAACCGGCCACAAACGCACCTTCAGCCTGGAAAATACATCAAATATATCAAGAATATAAAGAAAGTCACTGATTTTCATCTTAACACGATAAACCGTCAAATAATAAACTAATTAAACATGTTGTATTTTGGAGAATTTGGACATTTTCCACTTAAAAATTACTCAAAATGATTAATTGATGATCAAAATAGTTGGTGTTTAACGTGATAGTTGATTAATCGACTAATCATTTGTTATTTGATTTCTTTGTTTAAAATATGCAAATACTGTTGTAGATGAGTTAATGAGGTTAATATCTGCATCTTTCTGCTTATTTTATCATCATATAAAGTGTAATGTAACCTACATATTATGTTATTTAACATAAAACAAGTATATTGTTCTAATATGTATTAAAATATTAATTGAAACTGAATTTTTTAAATGAATTTTTGTGTCTATCTATTATATTGTGGTCTCTAACCACAATATAATAGTCATGATAATATAAATACTCATCAGTTACATCTTTATATTTAATTTAATTTAATAAAATTAAGTGTAAAATGTTTTGTTCTGTAGAAATTGAAGATTCATGTTTTTTATTCTGGTTTCAGAACTACTTCATCTTCTGTCCACCAGATGGCGTCGTTCTGCTTAATTTAAAGTTATTTTACATTAAAAATGTACAATAAACTGTGATTTTACATGTAAAATAAATAAATATGACTTAAACATTATGTTATTTTATATTATGCTAATTAATTTTTTAAATTTGTACTTTTGAAATGCAGGAAAATATGTGTAAATTTAAAAATATGTTAAAATACTGATGTTTTTTGTGTATATATAGGATACTGAGGTTGGAGAAACAATATAATAGTCATGATAATATTAATAATCATCAGTTACATCTTTATTTAATTTAATAAAATTTAGTGTTCTGTGGAAGTAGAAGAATCCTGTTCTTTATTCTGGTTTCTGTCCACCAGATGGCGTCGTTCTACCCAATTTAACATCATATAAAGTGTTATTTAAAGTTATTTTACATTAAAAATGTACAATAAACTGTGATTTTACATGTAAAACAACTAAATATGACTTAAACATTATGTTATTTTATATTTATCTCCAATAATTGTTTAAATTTGTACTTTTGAAATGCAGGAAAATAAATGTAAATTTTAAAATATGTTAAAATACTGATGTTTTTTGTAGTTTTTTGTGTATATGTATGATATTGTGGTTGGAGAAACAATATAATAGTCATGATAATATTAATAATCATCAATAACATCTTCATATTTAATTTAATTTAACAAAATTTAGTGTAAAATGTTGTTTTGTTCTGTAAAAATTGAAGAATCATGTTTTTTATTCTGGTTTCAGAACTACTTCATCTTCTGTCCACCAGATGGCGTCGTTCTGCTCAAAGTTATTTTACATTAAAAATGTACAATAAACTGTGATTTTACATGTAAAATAACAAACAAAATGTGACTTTCTGCTCTTGAAATGCAGGAAAATATATGCATATATGTTTTTTTTTGCGTATATCAACGATCTTACCTGTTATTGCTGGAGAAACAGATCATTATAACTATAATAATCATCAGTAAAAGTCCAACAGTGAACGACGTTATAATCATCACAACAGCAACGACATCTGGAAACAGAGAAAAACACGTTGGGAACATGAGGAGCCGTCCAGATGTGTCAGGTTCAGCTGCTGGAACGAGAATTAAAACACACGGACCGAAGGATTCGATCTGGAAGTGGATAATTGATCCGTTCCTGCTGCCGCTGGACGTGCTGACCATCAGAAAGGCCTCGTAGTGGGACGTCTTCTCCAGGTTTTTCAGGACCACTCGCCTCTTCTCCGGCTCCGCGTTCACCACTGGAACAAAAACAGTCGTTTAATGTGCAACGTAATGATCCACAGCGGCTAAATGAGAGGTTTTATTGTTTTCACCCACCGTTAACGGATCCTTTCTCGTCCCAGTAGATGATCCTGTAGCTGTGGATGATTCCGTTTCTCTGCTCCAGAGGAATTTCATCCCACATCAGCTCGATCACTGACGTCCAGCTACGCTTTATCTTTAGTTTAGGGACCATCGATGGAGCTTTAACAATAAATACATCATGAATCAATAAAACTCACAGGAACTTTACTGTAAATTATTATTACAGGAGATTATACGTGTTTATTTTACAGTAAATCAAACTATTATAATAGTTTATCGCATAATGCTGTAAATACACATTATTTAATTGATTTTTATTGTACAATTAATCACTGAATACTGTAAATGCAACTCAAATAACAGTATTCATTAATTTCTATTGTACAAATGTAAATACCACAGAAATCACTTCATTATTTAATTGATTTTATTGTATATTTTATCAACTATTAATGTAAAATACACGTATTTAATTGATTTTTAGGATTATTATACGCTTATTACAGTAGTCAAAGAGACACTGTATTATAATACAATTAAATTATTATATATTATTATTTATTTTACTGTTATTTCCCTAATAATGTAAATACAACTGAAATAAACGTATTTACTTGATGTTTTTATTTTAGAATTAATCACCTAATGCTCTAAATAGAAGTAAAAATCACAGTATTTCATTGTTTTTTCAACAATTAATCACCTAATATTGTAAATACCACTGAAATCACATTATTTAATTAATTTTATTGTATAGTTTATCTTTACATTTATTTATAATAATGTAAAATACAACTGATATCGCAATGTTTAATTGATTTCTATTTTAGAATTAATAATAATAATAATAATAATACTTATTCAGATTATTATACGCTTATTACAGTAGATTGATGCATATTTTACAATAAATTACAGTAGTCACTGTATTATAATACAATTAAATTATTATATATTATTTATTTTACTGTTATTTCCCTAATACTGTAAATACAACTAAAATAACAGTATTTACTATTTTAGTATTTTATTATTTTAGAATTAATCACCTATAATATAAATACAACCGATTATTTAATTGATTTATTTTACAGTTAATCACCTAATACTGTAAATACATCTGAAATAAAAGTATTTAATTGCAATTTTTTAACAATTAATCACCCAATATTGTAAATAAAACTTAAATTACAGTAAAAAAAATGATTTTAATCACATTTAAAATATGTTTTCGAATTATTATAATTCCGCCAGAAGTTCAACTTAATAAAATTAGGTGGAAAATGTTAGAAGTTGAATAATGAAGCTTTTTACTTGAATTATTTTTTTAAATATGCAAATATCGCTGTAAAACTGTTGTAATTATGTTAATAACTGCATATTTCTGCTTAATTTAACTTTATATAAAGTCTAATGTGACCTACACATTATTTTATTTAACATTACACATGTACAATGACAGTAGTATTGTTCTAATACAAGCTGTATTTTAGAAATACAGGAAAAATATGTTCAAATACAGATTATTTGGGGTATTTTAATATATAAATCTATGATCTTACCTGCTGTTGTTATAGAAACGACTCATTATAATTATAATAATCATCAGTAACATCTTTATCTTTAACTGAACTTAATTAAACTAAGAGGAAAATGTAGAAGATGAAGAATCATGATTTTTATTCTGATTTTTTTTATTAAACTACTTCATCCTCCGTCCACCAGATGGCGTCGTCCTATCACACATCACCTGCTGCTGAACTGCACAATATAAGTAGATATATATGTTTTATCTTTTCACCGATGATGTAAACTCTGTTGTGACTTAGTTTCTTCCTTCTTTCTCCAGGTGAACTCACCTTTCTGTCGTGAGTAGGCGTCGACCGTCACAGGAAGTCCAGGTCCATCCTGAAACCTGGGAAACACGGAGATCCTGTAGGGTTTAAAGGGCTCAAAGCTGCCTGGTGACAACAGGAGGAGAGAGGATCAGCTATAGATTCTATAAACCATCAGACTCTATAAACACTTATAAACAGAGACACTATAAACACTTATAACTTACACAATGAGAGAAAGGAAACACCAAACCAAAGGTGAGCTTACGTAGATATATGGTGATAAAAAGTGGTAAAATATTAACTCTACTGAGAAAAGTAGTGATGAAAAAATGAAGATATTTTTCCAAAAAAGTGGATTAATTACATGTTAATGACTGAACGGGTTCTTTTTGGATGAATTTTAATATTTCAGATTGTTCCATTTGTTCTCTACTGTTACAGTATATTCTATGTGTTTAGAGTCAAAGGTCAAATTTATATAAGCACTTAAAAAATAAATGTATATAATTGCTGATATATGTGAAAACAACAATAGTAGCATAATTTTTATACTATATATGTTTACTAACTATATATATATATGTTTACTAACTATATATATATATATATATTGATAGAACTGTGTAATTTGTTGTTATAGCTTTAGCTATAATTATTATTATTATTCATATTATTATATACTTAATATAACATATTATATATATATATATAATTTATAGAATTGGAAATTTGTATTTGTATCTTCATCCATTTATATAAAATATTGTATATAATGAATATATAGAATTTTGTAATATATCTGGTATTTGTATATATAATACTAGTATAATTTTTATACTACTTTATATAAACTATATCATATATATAAATAATATAACTTGTGATGTATAATCATATCATTCATATATATATAGTGACAGAACTGTATAATTATTATGATTATAGCTTTTTACTCTATATACTGATATTTACCTATAATACTAATTAGCTTTTATTATAGATATAATACTGACATGTTTATGATTCTACATCTGTCTGTAATTACTTATAATACTTATAAACTTATATATAATCACATTATTCCTATTTATAAACTTTGCAACAACAATAATAATTATAGCTATTTATTATATATACACGTTTATAATTAAATACTGATTATATTACCTTAATTGATCTGGGTTAAGGGATGAGATTTAGTGTTTTCTTTCTTCTTCTCATTAATTATTAATTTTTTATTCTATTACTGACATGTTTAAATGAAAAGCAGGCTGTATCCCACCTGTTAGAGTGAGGTTTGTCTGGTTTCTGGCAGCAGTTTCAAACCTAACGAGCGACAGGTCTGGTTTTAACGAAGGTTTCCACTCCACCACGAACCCAGAGAGTCCAGGAGGAAGAGAACTCCTCCAGAAGACCTGAAGGGAGGCGCCGTGGAGAGGAAGGACCCACACGTCTGAGATCACTGACTGATCTGAAGATAGAAGACAAATATCATGAGAAATCTGATGACATCACAATTACACGAGTCAATAAATCAAGTTCTGAAACACTGGGAAGACGTTTTACTTCTAATTGGTCTGTTCTTGACCTCTGAAGACACAGAAATCTGTTTTTAATTGAGTTAATTTACTCATCTGACCTTCAAATCAACATCTCAAGTTCTGTAAATTTGATAAATGGCTTCGCGTGTTGCCATGGCGACAAACGAACAGGCCTTATTGTTCACGCTTGTTCATACATAGTTTTACTTGTAAATAACATATTCTTGAGTTCTGTGACTAATCTGACCTTTGAACCAACAAATAGTTTAATTTTAAGTTCTGTTAATGTAAATTTGACAAACGCGTTGCCATGGTGACAAACGAACATGCCACAAACTCAGAAATCCGAGTGGAAAACGTTGCTCTGCAAATTTGGTCTTAATCCACTTTAAATCATATATTGTTCAACATAAATATGTGAATTCATGATGATAATTAGTAAGTTTATGCTAATTAATAATTAGTTTTACTGTGGACTCACAGCTACTATACATTATCATGAGTATTTAAGTTATTGGTACTTAAAAATTTTTTATTTATTTTGGCCAAAAAGTGAATTAATCTTTAAAAATATTGTTTTAATTAATGTAATTTGGCCCAGTTTAAAAACTGTTTTGTTCTGTACGTATCAAGTGTTTTACTGGTTTCAAAACTTCTTACTTTTAGGTATAAAATATATAAAACTCATATAAAAGAGATGCAGTGATTAGTTGATTAATTGATTAGTTGGCAACTATTTACTTATAATCGATTAATTGATTTGAGTCATTTTTAAGAAGAAAAATCCAAATTCTCTGGTTCCGTTTGTGAATTCATTTAATATCAAATTTTATTTTCCATTTTATTTACTGAGAGAAATAAACCAGGGGGGTGAATAAATTAATAAATATACAACAAACGAACATTTAAAAATGAATAAATAAAATAAAAAAATCTAATAAATCCAACATTTATGTGCAAAAGGGAAACAAACATAAATAAATAAATATAATTAAATGGAAAATTAAATATATTAGTCAATAAATTAGTAGTAGTAGTGTAAATATCTGCATTTACTGTCATATTCATTTATGAATGAAGTCATTCACTTATTTATTTTTGGCAGTTTCTTTCCTCCATAACTTTCCTCTATACATGGAGTCTTTCGTGATTCCTGACATGTAAAGGTTGAAGTTTAAAGACGTCTTCTTTTACCTTTATTTTGGTATATTCTGATTTCCGTGGCGGTGGATTTTCCTGCAGCGTTGGCGGCGCTCAGATAAACTTTCTTCACCCTCCCTGTGATGTGGAAGCTGCAGTGATTCCCCGTCGTAGAACACAGTCGTCCTCGTTCTCCTGGAGCTTTAGAGACGGTGAAGGACACGTTTCGGCCGTTGGGACGGAACTGTTTGGATGGCTAGGAAACAAAAAAATGACTTAATGCACACAAGAGGAGATGTAAAATACAATACAATAATTCATTAAAGAGTTCTTTTGTGTTTTCTCATTTATTTCTCATCAAATTCATATAATTTATTTTGTTCCATTTGCAATTTGTTTGCAGGAAATGTTGGCTACGTTTTAGCCTTGCTAAGCTAACTGGTTAGTTAGCGTACAATATACACTGAATATACGTAAATAAAGGGAAATTTCCCATTAATTAAATAAAAATCTCAAATAGTAAGTTTATTACTCAAATAGTAATAAACACTAACCAAGTTGCTATTTGAGTATTGTAATTCATAAATAATAGATTTCACTTTATCTATTTATCTTGGAGGGGACATTGGCCTAAAAGATTTTTTGGACTTGAATCTATGTCTGTCTCATTTAGAAACAATGGTCCTCAGAGTACAGGTATTTGACAGAGGACCCCTCGGGGTCAGATAAACGAGAATGTGTGTGTGTGTGTTCATTTATCTATCTGGGAGGGGACATTGCCCTAAAATACTTTTTGGAGTTGAAGCTATGTCTATCTCATTTAGAAACGTTGGTCCCCAGATTGTAGGTATTTAATAAGACAGGGCGAGTGTGTGTATGTATTCGTTTATCTATCTTGGTGGGGACTTTGGCCTGAAAGATTTATTGGAGTTGAAACTATATCTATCTCATTTAGAAAGGGTGGTCCCCATGGTGTCTGTATTTGACAAGAGGACCCCACTGGGTCAGATAAATAAGTGTGTGTGTATGTATTTGTTTATTTATCTTGGTGGGGACATCACCCTGAAAAGATTTATCGGAGTTGAAACTATATCTATCTCATTTAGAAAGGGGGGTCCCCAGAGTGTAGGTATTTTACAAGAGGACCCCACTGGATCAGATAAATAAGTGTGTGTGTGTGTGAATGTATGTATTTGTTTATCTATCTTGGTGGGGACATCACCCTGAAAAGATTTATTGGAATTGAAACTATATCTCATTTAGAAAGGGGGGTCCCCAGAGTGTAGGTATTTGACAAGAGGATCCCACTGGGTTAGATAAATAAGTGTGTGTGTGTATGTATTCGTTTATCTATCTTGGTGGGGACATCAACCTGAAAAGATTTATTGAAGTTGAAACTATATCAATCTCATTTAGAAAGGGTGGTCCCCAGAGTGTAGGTATTGGAAAGAAGGACCCCATTGGGTCAGATAAATAGGTATTTGTGTGTGTGTTACCTTCCAGAACAAGTGTACTAGCTGTTTACTCGTCTGATCCCCTGACACCTTCATCCAGGAGTCGAGGCGTCCGGTGGGAGCTGAAAAAATAAAAAAAGACAAAAAGACGTCAGTCAAACATGGATCTCCTTTAAAAAGCCTCCACTCCTCAGTTAGGAAGCAGAAAGTTTCCTCTGGGTGAGGCAGGTGTATGGATTCTGCCGCCAGAACACACGACTCAATACGTTCAGCCTGAGCTATAGAGCGGCCCGACAGGAGACCAGAACCAGGCGCCACCGGGTATTGAAAAGGTGAAGAAAAGGCGATAGATCTGAGGTGAGAGGCAGCGATTTTTGTCTCTGAAGAATCGATGGGACTCCCACCGTTTTCCCAGGTGACGGCTGATCGCTCGCTGCTCCACTCGCTCCACGGACTCTGCTGGTACCGGACCCGGACCTGGACCCGGTACTCGGTGCCGTGCAGCAGGGAGCACCGCTCCACGGGTCTGGAGGGTCTCACCGAGCTCAGGAGGACCTGGAACACAACCCAGAACCAGAGGAGGGTTTTAACAGGGATAAGATGGAAAAGTAATTTTTTACTTTTAGTTTAAAATTACTCTGGAAGGAATAAACTATCACACACACGACTATCACATGAATTGATTTGAGTCATTTTTTTAAGTAGAAAATGTCCAAATTCTGTGGTTCCCTTCTCTGATTATTAATCAATTAATCATTTCAATCATCAACAGATGAATTTACAATCAAAATAGTTGCAGCCCTAGAAAATACTGTCAAAAACACCCACTTTCACCATGTTTTCATGAATAAAATGTTCTTTAAACCAAGCCATTAATGAAACATGAATAAACCTCTCTGTGAAAACCTTCAGAATATATTTAGAGGAATAAAAGTGGAAAGTTTGGTGCAAGTGCTGCTGAAGCGGAGACAGAAACAGAGGAATAATCTTTAATCATTAATCAGAATCGCTGCAACCTCAGACCATAATGTTATATTCAAATGTTTCAACAACACATGCCCAGTTAAAATGAACTGATTTTAGTACAATGCAAAGAACTGAATATGTGAACTAATGAGTATTAATCATTAATCTGAGCATCGAATGTACTGAAATTCATCAAAAACAGCTCCATCAGATTCAAAAGCTGCTAAAAATATTATTAATAGTGTTATAAATAGTGTTAAATATAGTGTTATGAATAGTGTTATATATATTATAAATAGTGCTATATATAGTGTTATGAATAGTGTTAAATATAGTGTTGTACATAGTGTTTTATATGTACAATATCATGAATAATGTCATATATAATATTACATATATGTGTTATATATAGTATTATGAATAATGTTTTATATATATATATATATATATATATAGTGTTATAAATAGTAATATGTATATATGTATATATATATATAGTGTATATAGTGTTAGTGGTATATATAGTATCATGAATAGTGTTATGTATAGAATTATAAATAATGATGTATATATATAAAGTAATATAAATAAATAATAAATATAATATAAATAGTGTAATATATAGTCTTATAAATAATGTTATATATAATATGAAAAGTATTATATATAGAATTATAAATAATGACTTATATATAAATATATATATAAAGCATTTTAAATAGTGCTATATATAGTGTTATGAATAGTGTTATATATAATGATATGTATATATAATATTATAAATGGTGATATATAAAATATTATGAATAATGTTTATATATATATAGTATTATAAATAGAGTTATATATATATATATATATATATATATATATATAATATAAATAGTGTTATATACAGTATTATATATAGTGATATAAATAGTATTATGAATAGTGTTATGTATATAATTATAAATAATGCTATATATATATATATAGTACTATAAAAAGAGTTATGTATATAATATAAAAAGTGTAATATATAGTATTATAAATAATGTTATCTATAGTATTATGAAAAGTATTATAGAATTATAAATGACATTTATATATATATATATATATATATATATATATATATAAATATAAAAGGTATTTTAAATAGTGATTTTTATAGTATTTTGAAATGTTATATATAATAGTATATATATTGTATTATTAATAGAGTTTTATATATATATATATATATATATATATATATATATATATATATATATATATACACAATATTATAAATAGGACTATAAATAGTATTATATCTATTATAATAAATACATTTATATTATATAGTTGACACAGGCTGTTTAATAAACTCTTTGTGTCTTGTATAGTTTGAGTTAATTATTTTAAATGTTAAAACATGTCTTTAAGTGAATGACATCATATATAATGTGTGAATATTCCACTAATGAAGCTACAATAATAATAATAATAATAATATAATAATCTGTGCTGTGTTTTCAGGCTGCAGCATCACTTATTATAGTCAGTCCCAGTAACTCCAGCCTTTCCTCCTTATGTATTTAGTCCATATCACAGCTGGACAGATGTCGACTCACTGGTTCCATCCACTCGCTGTCGGCTGGTTTCAGCCGGAGGTTAAGGGTCAGCCGGTAGTTTCTCATCCAGGTTTGATGCTGTGATAAAGTCCAGCTGATCCGGAGACAGCCCAGCTTCTTAGGAACCGCCTGGAACGCCACGATCTGGGGTTGGTCGAATTTAGCTGGAAAAAAAACACGGAAAAATGTCATGTTTTATCCAGGAATTTACAGTTTCAAGTCAGTGAATAGTTATAGTTGGAATTTTCAATGAGAAAATATGAAGGAGCATTATGTATCAGTATGTATCAGTATCAAGGTATTTCAAAATAAAAGCCCTGTATGATGAAATCCATGTTTACACGTTAGAAAAACTCACCCTAGTGTTATAAATAGTGTTATAAATTGTGTTATGAATAGTTTTATAAAGAGTATTGTATATAGTATTATAATATATTTCCTCTAGTACAAAAACACCATTAAACCCTATTATTAATTATTATTAATTTAATTAAAAACACCATTAAACCCTGTTTCCTCCAGTATAAAACACCATTAAACCCTGTTTCCTCCAGTATAAAACACCATTAAACCCTGTTTCCTCCAGTATAAAACACCATTAAACCTGTTTCCTCCAGTATAAAACACCATTAAACCCTGTTTCCTCCAGTATAAAACACTATTAAACCTGTTTCCTCCAGTATAAAACACCATTAAACCTGTTTCCTCCAGTATAAAACACCATTAAACCCTGTTTCCTCCAGTATAAAACACCATTAAACCCTGTTTCCTCCAGTATAAAACACCATTAAACCTGTTTCCTCCAGTATAAAACACCATTAAACCCTGTTTCCTCCAGTATAAAACACCATTAAACCCTGTTTCCTCCAGTATAAAACACCATTAAACCCTGTTTCCTCCAGTATAAAACACCATTAAACCTGTTTCCTCCAGTATAAAACACCATTAAACCCTGTTTCCTCCAGTATAAAACACCATTAAACCCTGTTTCCTCCAGTATAAAACACCATTAAACCTGTTTCCTCCAGTATAAAACACCATTAAACCTGTTTCCTCCAGTATAAAACACCATTAAACCTGTTTCCTCCAGTATAAAACACCATTAAACCTGTTTCCTCCAGTATAAAACACCATTAAACCCTGTTTCACCCAGTATAAAACACCATTAAACCTGTTTCCTCCAGTATAAAACACCATTAAACCCTGTTTCCTCCAGTATAAAACACCATTAAACCCTGTTTCCTCCAGTATAAAACCCCATTAAACCCTGTTTCCTCCAGTATAAAACACCATTAAACCTGTTTCCTCCAGTATAAAACACCATTAAACCCTGTTTCCTCCAGTATAAAACACCATTAAACCCTGTTTCCTCCAGTATAAAACACCATTAAACCCTGTTTCCTCCAGTATAAAACACCATTAAACCTGTTTCCTCCAGTATAAAACACTATTAAACCTGTTTCCTCCAGTATAAAACACCATTAAACCCTGTTTCCTCCAGTATAAAACACCATTTAACCCCGTTTCCTCCAGTATAAAACACCATTAAACCCTGTTTCCTCCAGTATAAAACACCATTAAACCCTGTTTCCTCCAGTATAAAACACCATTAAACCTGTTTCCTCCAGTATAAAACACCATTAAACCCTGTTTCCTCCAGTATAAAACACCATTTAACCCCGTTTCCTCCAGTATAAAACACCATTAAACCCTGTTTCCTCCAGTATAAAACACCATTAAACCCTGTTTCCTCCAGTATAAAACACCATTTAACCCCGTTTCCTCCAGTATAAAACACCATTAAACCTGTTTCCTCCAGTATAAAACACCATTAAACCCTGTTTCCTCCAGTATAAAACACCATTAAACCCAGTTTCCTCCAGTATAAAACACCATTAAACCCCGTTTCCTCCAGTATAAAACACCATTAAACCTGTTTCCTCCAGTATAAAACACCATTAAACCCTGTTTCCTCCAGTATAAAACACCATTAAACCCTGTTTCCTCCAGTATAAAACACTATTAAACCTGTTTCCTCCAGTATAAAACACCATTAAACCTGTTTCCTCCAGTATAAAACACCATTAAACCCTGTTTCCTCCAGTATAAAACACCATTAAACCCTGTTTCCTCCAGTATAAAACACCATTAAACCTGTTTCCTCCAGTATAAAACACCATTAAACCCTGTTTCCTCCAGTATAAAACACCATTAAACCCTGTTTCCTCCAGTATAAAACACCATTAAACCCTGTTTCCTCCAGTATAAAACACCATTAAACCTGTTTCCTCCAGTATAAAACACCATTAAACCCTGTTTCCTCCAGTATAAAACACCATTAAACCCTGTTTCCTCCAGTATAAAACACCATTAAACCTGTTTCCTCCAGTATAAAACACCATTAAACCTGTTTCCTCCAGTATAAAACACCATTAAACCTGTTTCCTCCAGTATAAAACACCATTAAACCTGTTTCCTCCAGTATAAAACACCATTAAACCCTGTTTCACCCAGTATAAAACACCATTAAACCTGTTTCCTCCAGTATAAAACACCATTAAACCCTGTTTCCTCCAGTATAAAACACCATTAAACCCTGTTTCCTCCAGTATAAAACCCCATTAAACCCTGTTTCCTCCAGTATAAAACACCATTAAACCTGTTTCCTCCAGTATAAAACACCATTAAACCCTGTTTCCTCCAGTATAAAACACCATTAAACCCTGTTTCCTCCAGTATAAAACACCATTAAACCCTGTTTCCTCCAGTATAAAACACCATTAAACCTGTTTCCTCCAGTATAAAACACTATTAAACCTGTTTCCTCCAGTATAAAACACCATTAAACCCTGTTTCCTCCAGTATAAAACACCATTTAACCCCGTTTCCTCCAGTATAAAACACCATTAAACCCTGTTTCCTCCAGTATAAAACACCATTAAACCCTGTTTCCTCCAGTATAAAACACCATTAAACCTGTTTCCTCCAGTATAAAACACCATTAAACCCTGTTTCCTCCAGTATAAAACACCATTTAACCCCGTTTCCTCCAGTATAAAACACCATTAAACCCTGTTTCCTCCAGTATAAAACACCATTAAACCCTGTTTCCTCCAGTATAAAACACCATTTAACCCCGTTTCCTCCAGTATAAAACACCATTAAACCTGTTTCCTCCAGTATAAAACACCATTAAACCCTGTTTCCTCCAGTATAAAACACCATTAAACCCAGTTTCCTCCAGTATAAAACACCATTAAACCCCGTTTCCTCCAGTATAAAACACCATTAAACCTGTTTCCTCCAGTATAAAACACCATTAAACCTGTTTCCTCCAGTATAAAACACCATTAAACCTGTTTCCTCCAGTATAAAACACCATTAAACCCGTTTCCTCCAGTATAAAACACCATTAAACCCAGTTTCCTCCAGTATAAAACACCATTAAACCCCGTTTCCTCCAGTATAAAACACCATTAAACCTGTTTCCTCCAGTATAAAACACCATTAAACCTGTTTCCTCCAGTATAAAACACCATTAAACCTGTTTCCTCCAGTATAAAACACCATTAAACCTGTTTCCTCCAGTTTAAAACACCTTTAAACCCTGTTTCCTCCAGTATAAAACACCTTTAAACCCTGTTTCCTCCAGTATAAAACACCATTAAACCTGTTTCCTCCAGTATAAAACACCATTAAACCCTGTTTCCTCCAGTATAAAACACCATTAAACCCTGTTTCCTCCAGTATAAAACACCAATAAACCTGTTTCCTCCAGTATAAAACACCATTAAACCCTGTTTCCTCCAGTATAAAACACCATTAAACCCTGTTTCCTCCAGTATAAAACACCAATAAACCTGTTTCCTCCAGTATAAAACACCATTAAACCTGTTTCCTCCAGTATAAAACACCATTAAACCCTGTTTCCTCCAGTATAAAACACCATTAAACCTGTTTCCTCCAGTATAAAACACCAGTTTTTTCCACCCATCCCACCTGCACTGACAGGTTCCAGAGTGAGATGATCTGAAGCAGCTTCTCCCAGTTCATTCACTGCTCTGACGTAGATTTCCATTTCAGAGAACAGGACGAAATCAGAGCGAGGGATGGTGTATCGGTGGATTCCTGACGGCAGCTGGTACACGTGCTGCTCCTTAGAATCCCTGAAGGAGGAGATCAGGCAGCAGACAACGTGATGTTTCCTGTCAGTGTTTCTGTGTTCCTGTCATGTCGTTTCCCTGTCAGAGTTTCGCTGGTTTTACCTGATCTCCGTGTGCAGCAGGTACCTGGTCTCCAGGTGAGTTTCCTGCTGGTTCGGGGCCCAGCTGCAGCTCAGGGTGTTGGGGGTGGTGAGGTTGGTCTGACAGCTCAGGTTCTGTGGTGCTGCTGGAGGATCTAGAACAAAAAACCCCACAAATATTAGTAAATATGTGCAAATTAGAGCGTGCAACACATCTAATATCACCATGAAACCTTCACAGTTCATTTCTTGTATTTAAACGATTGTTTTCTGTTTACTCTGTCTTAAATAATCCAACATTTTCCAGCCGAAGCAGTGATTCAGGTGGTTAATTATCCTGTTAATGAGCAGCAGGCAGGTGTAACTCACATCCAGCTCTGATTTCCACTCCTCCCACCACCTGTTCAGGTGAGGTCTGGAAGCAGCAGGTAAGGAAGGCTCTGGTCTGGTTGAAGCTGGGGATCAGAACCTCTGACACCAGGCCGCCACCGCCGGGGATGCTGGGAAGGAGGCGGTCACCAAGGCGCCACTTGATGCTGACGGATCGACCAATCAGCAGCGGGCAGTCATCCCTGATGACGCAGGTGGCGGCGACAGGTGAACCCAGAACCACCAGGGAGCTCTGGATCTGGATCTGACCACAGGGCTGCAGGGCGCCCTCTGGTGGAGAGAAAATATGCATTTTAAAGGAAAATAACCTGTTAAAATAAGAATAATTTAAAGCAAAATGTTGAGTTTGACACTAAATTAAGTAATTTTACCTGTAATAAGATAAAAAATTCCATAAAAAGTCAAACAATTTAATCTTATTTTAATAAAGCGAGACTGAATTGACAAAATTAATGATATTTCAAGATAATTCTACTCAATATTGGACTAATTGCACCAAAAACAAGATATTTTCACTCATTAAGACTTAATTCATTTTAATTTGGAATAACTGTGGTATCATAGTGTTGGAATTTCCCTTTTTTTTTCTTATGTTGTTTTCTGTTTTTACATTGAATGTTAATTAATAGTGTAAATATTTATAAAGGAGGAGACATTTGTAGGTGTTGTTATGTATAAACTTAAGCAAAAACTTAAGGTTAATCTGTTAAAATCCTAAATACCCTGATCCAGGTTCAGCATTGAGTTTACTGACTTACAAAACATCAGCTCCATCACTAAATAAAGTATTTTATCTGTAGTAAAACCCAATGTTACTGTTACAGCATCAATATATATCATCAATATCCACATCATCAAGGATAACAATAAGAAAATAGTTAATATAATATCAGTAGTAGGGCTGAAACTAACTATTATTGGAAAATGTCCAAATTCTCGCTTCCCAAATTAAAAAAAATACAAGTAAAAGTAATGAAAAGGAAAAATAAAAGCTTAGTCCACATACAAAAAAACACATTTCTAAAGGTCATAATGACTATAATAGACCTGCTATGATTAGTTGATCAATTGATTAGTTGCAAATTGTTTTTTGAAAATCAATTTGAGTCATTTTTAAAAGACAAAATGTCAAAATTCTGTTTCCAACTTCTCAAATTTAACATCTCATTTGCTATTTTTTGTGTATTATTTTCACTTTACACGTGGATTAATTTAATCTTTAATAGAAATAAATAAATACATTTAAAAAAGAAACGAATAAATGTGGAATTTATGTGCAAAATGAATGAATGAATATGTGCATTTCCTGTCATTTTTATTCAGGAGTCATTCGTTTATTAATTTTTGTTCAGACGGTTTTATTCCTCCATCATTTTGTCCTTGTGTTTCCTAAAATTTTTGTTATAAAGCATCTAAAGCAAAAATGTACTCTGTATTTTAGTTTTTGAGTTTTTTAAGAGTTCTTGACATAAAACTCTTAAAGATGGAGGACCACATCCTCCTTCCCTCCCCCTCCCCCTAATCGCTGTTGCTATGGCAACTTCTATCGTTAGAGCTCGTTAACGATCATTAGGTTTGATTTAACTAGTAAAAAAAAGGTTTAACTAGTAAAAAAGAGGCTAATTCTGGCGAAATATTGAACAAGTGTTGTAATAAACGACTTACTGGTTTCCACCTGTTAGCTTGATTAGTTTCTTCCACGTAGCTAGCTGTCAAAATTAGCCGTTAGACGCTGGCCCCGCCCACTGGGAAAAAAAACAAACAAAATCTGGACCAAACCACTTTGAGGAATGGGGAGAGGTGGTCACGATTTTTCAATAATTAAAAAGCTGTTATTTTACGTTTAGCAGCGATTGATTTGTGCGTTTATTTTAAATTTGGTTAATATTCACAATGATTTATTTGTGTTTAGAAGGATATTTTTGGGGGACAACTTTGTGGAAGGAGGGGCACGTTGCTATCCCCCCCCCCCGTTTTCACCTTTTATTTTTACGTGTTTGGGTTGAACCATCTTGGTTGTTTGTGTATGTCTTGCATTTTGTATTATGCAATTTGTCCTTTATATTTTTCTAAAAAGCTCTAAAAAAGCTTCATATTTAGTTTCAGACAAAATCCGTATATATATATATATATATAATATGTATATATATATATATATACATACAACTTTTGTTCCCTATATATATATATATATATATATATATATATATATATATATATAATGTATGTATGATTCCGCTCACCATTTCTGGCTCCATTCACAAACACCAGCAGCACAGTCACTGACATCCATGTCGATCTCATGATGAAAAAACCTAAAGAAAAGTATTATCCTTTAAATATAAACGTATAATCCATACGAAAACAACGTTTTAATTGAGCAATGTCTATTGTGCAAAGGAGGAAGTAGTAAGTAGTCTGTAGTAAGTAAAACACTACAGATGAATAAAGGAACATGTTTAACCCTCTAGTCACCGCTGTCGTCTTCAGCAGACAAGATGCTGCACTAAATAAAATAGGATGTGTATTTTTTACTTGTATTTATTTGTATTTATTACTTAAAATGGCCTAAATAATAAATATACGTTAAAATATGTAAGAAAAAGTTGTAAACATAGTCTCAGGATAGTTTCATGCTATGTAAGTCATTGGGACTCCATTAGGTTGTATACACTAGGAATTTTATATATTTGCATATTGTTGACATATATGGCAACAAATCTATTTTAGCATATTAGAAAAAGAAAAATCAAGTTAAATTTATAGTTTTGGTAAAAATTTTCCAAATTCTGAATAAAAGACAACCTTCTATTGTGAGACAATGATGCTCAAATGTCAAATGTCCATCAGCAATAGGGATATCCTGGTCATGTGACCTCATAAATTGGATGTCCTTCAAAATAAAAGCCCCCTTTTTACATCTAACTGTAAAAACATAAATTTTATATCACAGCTTTATAGAAAAATGCAGATAAAATAATTGTTGCCATATGAAAACACTATGCAATAGATGGTTAAAATATGTGACATTTCAAGAATATTCTTTAATCAAAATTGACCATATGACCTCATAATATGCAAATTAGATGGGTATATTTAATCCCTACTTAAACTTTGGGTCATCCTTAATATTTCTCTAATTTACAGAAAGTCTCTAACTCTTATCACTTTTAAGTTATAACTAATAACAATAATTAATCAATAACTGATCTCTGATTATTTCCTGGTTTCTTTAGTCTCTATAATAATAAACTGATGATCTTTGGGTTGTGGACAAAAAAAAGTAATTTTAGGTCGAATCTTCATCTTTGAGGAAACACTGATCTATATTTTATGAACCAAACTTATCTATTAAACATTTCAATATTTGCCATATTATTAAAATAGTCGCAGCCCTAGAAAACACTGTCAAAAACATCTACTTCCACCATGTTTTTATGTATAAAATGTTCTTTAAACCAGGTTATGGATGATATATGAATAAAACTCTCTGTGAAAACCTTCAGAATATATTTATAGGAATAAAAGTGGAAAGTTTGCAGAGTAAGTGCTGCTGAAGTGGAGATTTCTGTCTGAGACGGAGAATAAAAATCACTCTGAAGATTTTCAGGAGAAATCTACAGACAAAAGGACAAAGAAGTCGAATAAACAACAGCGAATGGAAAAAAAAACAACAGTTTTCTCCTCCTGTGTCTCGCCCTGAAAAGACTTTTGGAGTCAGAATGTCATCAAAACACAAACTAGAGCTGGAAAAGCTGCCGTCGTCTGAGTAAAAAACAGATTCTCAACAAACCTGAACACAATGACACGTGTCTCACTCATGAATAATAGAAACCACAATTCAGACAGCTCAGTTCTACATTTATATGACATTATTACTCAGATTTAACGTTAAAAAACAACCCTGGCTGCTGCAAATAATGAAATTAGTGTTGAGAATAAATAGAAATTGATATCCTCTTATAGTTCAATTAAAGCAGGGGGGTCAAACATGAGGCCCGGGGGCCAGAACAGGCCGCTAAAGGGTCAAATCACTGGATTACTGTACTAATATAAGAAATAATGTTCCACTTCCTGTTTCTTCACAGAAAATGTGAAAGAATCTTTTAAAATATTTAGAGTTTTAATTAATAAATGGTTTGTAAAACAGGAGAGAACTTCACCTGCTGCTGAAAATATTAAATACGCTTCAGTATACTGCAAAAATGAAACGAGATAACAAAAAATATGAAATAAAAAGTCAGAATTATGAGATAAAAAGTCCAAAATATGAGATAAAAAGTCAGATAATTTTCCTTCTTTCAAGTTTCTTATACAATTATGAGATAAAAAGTCAGAATTACGATATAAAAATTCCAAAATATGAGATGAAAAGTCTGAATTGTGAGATAAAAAAGTGAAAATATGAGGTAAAACATCAGAATTATGACATAAAAAGTCCAAAACATGAAATAGAAAGTCTAAAATATGAGATAAAAAGTCCAAAATATGAAATAGAAAGTCTAAAATATGAGATAAAAGTCATAATTATGAGATAAAAAGTCCAAAATATGAAATAAAAAGTCTAAAATATGAGATAAAAGTCATAATTATGAGATAAAAAGTCCAAAATATGAAATAAAAAGTCATAATTATGAGATAAGTGCATTAATTAATTCACTGCAAAAATAAAACGTTATCAGGAGAAAATATCTTAATTTTATCACATATAGTCCAAAATTGAGCACAATTATCTTGAACTGACAGATAATTTTACTTATTTCAATTTTTTTTCAAAAATATGAGATAAAAAGTCAGAATTATGAGATAAAAAGTCCAAAATATGAGATAAAAATCAAAATTATGAGATAATAATTCCAAAATATGAGATAAAAAGTCAGAATCGTGAGATAAAAAAGTGAAAATATGAGATAAAACATCAGAATTATGAGATAAAGTCCAAAATATGAAAAAGAAAGTCTAAAATATGAGATAAAAAGTCAGATATTTTTCCTTATTTCAAGGTTCTTATAAAAATATGCGATAAAAAGTCAGAATTACAAGAGAAAAAGTCCAACATATGAGATAAAAAGTCAGAATTATGAGGTAAAAAGTCTAAATTATGAAATAGAATGTCTAATATAATAGATAAAAAGTCCAAAATATGAGATAAAAGTCAGATAATTTTCCTTATTTCAAGTTTCTTATAAACTTATGAGATAAAAAGTCAGAATTATAAGAGAAAAGTCCAAAATATGAGATAAAAAATCTAAATTATGAGATAAAAATTCCAAAATATGAGATAAAAAGTCAGATATTTTTCCTTATTTCAAGGTTCTTATAAAAATATGCGATAAAAAGTCAGAATTACAAGAGAAAAAGTCCAACATATGAGATAAAAAGTCAGAATTATGAGGTAAAAAGTCCAAAATATGAGATAAAAAGTCAGATAATTTTCCTTATTTCAAGTTTCTTATAAACTTATGAGATAAAAAGTCAGAATTATAAGAGAAAAGTCCAAAATATGAGATAAAAAATCTAAATTATGAGATAAAAATTCCAAAATATGAGATAAAAAGTCAGAATTACGAGATAAAACGTGTAAAATATGAGATGAAAAACCAAGCTTCCTATTAAAAAGTCAAACATTGGATAATTTTTAATAATTTTAAATACTCACCATTCCACATACATGAAGGACTGAAAACTCACTGAACTCTAGTTTCAGGTTTAACAAACATCACCATCAATAACATGATGTGGAGCCTGAAACAAGAAGAAAAACATTATTAGTAAAATATCAACATTTAATCAATATATTGATTTATTATTATATCTTAAACACGTGAAAACATCATGTTATTCACATCCTGTGGTTTATTACGTGTGATATTTATATATTTTCTGTCATGAAACATGGTTTCTGTGTGTTTTTCAGTATTTGACATCAACATATTTCACATATTTCACTCATGTATGAGGAGAAAACAACCAACTTCTGATCATTTTCTCAGATTTGATGATTTTCTGTTGTTTTTATGGACCAAAAGAATTTAAAAGAGGTCACTCTGGACTCTTATTAATTAAAAAATTCACTACAAGTAACTGCAAATATTTAAATCATTACGTATTTATGACTGAATATTCATAGTTCACAACAATCAATTAATCGAATAATCAAGTAATCGTTGCAGCTCTAATTGATTAATTTAATCATGTTTTATTTTTACATTATGGTACTTTTACTTAAGTAAAACTATCTGGAAATCTTTTACTAGAATAAACTCAAATCAATTAATTGATTATCAAAATAGTTGGTAAATTAATGTGATAGTTGGCAACTAATCGATTAATCAACTAATCAGTTCAGCTCTAATCGATTCATTAACACAATTTTAATGTAATTTCTCATATTTTATGAATTTTCTTGCAATTTGATGTAAAACTGTCACCCAAAGTTGTTCTAGAAAGCAGAAAAACTGAATTTATTGGTAATAAACAGACAATAATATCATAATAGTTGGTGATTAATGTGATTGACTACAATCGATTAATCGATTAATCAACTAATCGTTGCAGCTCTGATTGTTTCAATTAATCAGGTTGTATTTTTACATTATGGTACTTTTACTTAAGTAAAACTATCTGGAAATATTTTTCTAGAATATACTCAAACCAATTGATTGTCAAAGTAGTTTGTGATTAATGTGATAGTTGGCAACTAATCGATTAATCAACTAATCAGTTCATCTGTAATCAATTCATTAAAACAATTTTAATTTCTCATATTTTATGTAAAACTGTCACCCAAAGTTGTTTTAGAAAGCAGAAAAACTGAGTTTATTGGTAATAAACAGACAACAATATCAAAGTACTTGGTGATTAATGTGATTGACTACAATCGATTAATCGATTAATCAACTAATCGTTGCAGCTCTGATTGTTTCAATTAATCAGGTTGTATTTTTACATTGTGGTACTTTTACTTAAGTTAGTCTGAGTACTTTTATCTAGAAAATACTCAAACCAATTGATTATCAAAGTAGTTTAATGTTGATTAATGTGATAGTTTGCAACTAATCGATTAATCAACTAATCATTACAGCTGCATCTGCATCTGCCTGTAAATTACACTATTTTTAATGTAATTTCTCATATTTTATGACGTTCCTCTGATGTAAAATTGTCACCCAACGCTTCAGAAATCAGAATAACCATGAATCCAATAATCATAAACTACTTTAAATTGAATATTGATTAATCTATTGTCTCTAAACAGGTCCGGATCAAAGTTCCTTGGTTTTCTGGCCAGAATCAGACAGACAAACCTTCATTGTTTCGACACCCGACCACAGGAAGTTTCCCAACGCTGTGGCATGACTTTCTGCCGCTGTGGACATGCGTGTTGTGAACATACCTGTTTGTTGCCCAACGGTTCCAGAAACATGTCAGAGAACAGCGTCTCCGGCCTCTGCTGCCTCATTACCAGCAGCGTGAAGCAAGAAAAACCTGAAACCACAACTGCTGCACAAGGTTCCTGTTACTGAATAAATACATGGAAATACCAGTTATTAGTAGAAGCAGCTTATAATGAACTGGAAGCTTTATTCTCTGTATATCTGTCATTAATCTCAATATATAATCATTTTAAGTCTGATTATTTGTATTATAGAAGTATTTTTATGTTTGTTTTATTGTCATAAACACTAAAGCTGCAAAGATTAGTTGATTAATCAATCAACTATCACATTAATCACCAACTATTTGGATTTTATTGTCTGTCTTTAACAATAAACTCCACTTTGGGAGACAGTTTTACACCAAATTGCAAGAAATGTCATAAAATATGAGAAATTACATTAAAAATGAGCTGCAACAATTAGTCAATTAATTGATTAGTTTACTTTATTTTGATAATTGATTAAATAATTTGAGTTTACTTTAGAAAAAAAGTAACACAGCGTAAAAAATGACATCATTAAATTAATCAATTAGAGCTGAAATGATTAGTTGACTATTTGATTAGTTGAGACTTTCACTAATTACCAACTATTTTGATAATTGATTAATTGATTTGAGTTTACTCTGGTAAGTAAAAGTCTGAAATTCATTTAAAGTTTATTTAAATTGCATTTGAGATGCAACTTTATTGGCAGCAACATGAATTTACACCATTATAGATTAGTTGATTAATCGATTAGTCGCCAACTATCACATTAATCACCAACTATTTTGATAATTGATTAATTAATTTGAGTCATTTTTTAAGTAGAAAATGTCCAAATTCTCTGGTTCCAGCTTCTCTTCTCTGATTATTTCCTGGTTTGTATAATAATAATATATAAAATGCTAAAAGTACTAAAATACAAATAAAAAAACTATGAAACTACTAAAAATATATTTAAAAAAATAATATCAATAAAAATATAAAAAATACAAAAGAAAATACTGAAATAAAAAAATACAAAACTAACAAATAATTAAAATATAATAAAACTACAAATACTAAAAATACAACAAAAAATATATTTAAAAAATAAATTACATTTTTTTAAAATTATAAAAAAAATACAAAAAAATATTCAATTAATTAATTCAGCCATTTTTAAGTATAAAATGTCCAAAAAACTATGAAACTACTAAAAATATATATTATATGTATTATATTATATTAAATTAATATCAATAAAAATATAAAAAAATACAAAAGAAAATACTAAAATAAAAAAATACAAAACAAACAAATAATTAAAATATAATAAATAAAATTTTTAGAAATAAAAAAACTACAAATACTAAAAATACAACAAAAATATATTTAAAAAATAAAATACATTTTAAAAAAATTATTAAAAAAAATACCAAAAATATGGAATTAATTAATTCAGTCATTTCTCTGATTATTTCCTGGTTTCTTTAGTCTTTAGTGGACAAAAAAATTACATTTTAGGTTGAATCTTCACCTTTAATCAACACTTTATAAACCAATCAACTAAGTGATTAATCGTTTTAGTAACAATAGATTAACCAACCACCAGAACAGCCGTTAGTTGCAGCCTGTTATTGTTTCCTCCCTGAAATCGCAGCGATATGATGGTTAAAACTTCACATTACAAATCAAAATCATCACCACAGAAACAAGAACTAAGTCTCGACCACATTTACTCACACAACCACGAAGCCAAAATGACGTCAAACACCATTAGAATCTACTAGTCGTCGACATAGATCTCTGTTAAACTCTTTATTACAACACAAACATGTTACAGGATTCTTTTTACCGTAAATGTTGTAATAAAATGTCAGATCTGTCTGGTTTTCTTGTGTTTTTGGGTCATATTTCTGTTTCCCGTTGTGTTGAGTTTTGAAGGTTTTACCTTCTTTTAATTAAGTTAATTATTTGATTTGAGACCTTTAGTCTTTTGTTTTTACTATTCTAATATTGGATTAATTAATCTATTGATAATCGAAATGATTAATCGATTACGTTGATTGGATGTGTTGTTGAAATGTTTTGTTGAAATTACCTGATTTTAATTAATTAATCCAACTCTTATTATTGATTAATTGTTGCAGCTCCAGTTTAATACATCATCTAAAAACACATTTCTACTTATTACAGCTTTTATCTACC
The DNA here is from genome assembly GCA_030544235.1 of Lepturacanthus savala. Taxonomy (NCBI): domain Eukaryota; kingdom Metazoa; phylum Chordata; class Actinopteri; order Scombriformes; family Trichiuridae; genus Lepturacanthus; species Lepturacanthus savala. The sequence continues at coordinate 2,642,970 of CM060467.1, forward strand.
TCTAATTTAACCATTTAAGTTATATTATTATTATTATTATTATTATTATTATTATGTACACATGGTAAATATGAAGTAATTATAAATATATATATATTAGTAACATTTACTGCCATTAATTAGTTCCCATAAATGTACTATAAAATGAAAACTACATGTAAAAAATGTTTTATTATTATTTATTATATTTTATTAGATTTTAACGTGTTTATTAATCATACATTAATCAAAAACATAAGTTAAAAACGTAAGTTAATCAATTTAAATGTATATATATATATGTATATATATACAATCAGTTTTAAATATAAGAAAAAAATAAGTAAAATCCCTAAATTTATAAAATTTAAATAAAATTAAATAAAAATTTAAATTTAAAAAATAAGTACAATTAATTAAAAAATATATAAGAACATCAGTTAAAAAATATATGAATACAATCAATTTAAACAATATATCTAAAGTTAGATAAATTAATTTGGTGCCACCACTTGACCTAATAAAAATAAATAATTTCAACAAAACTTTATTGACTACTAGATTTTGTTGGATTTTATTTTAACTAAGAACATTTTTTTTGAGAATAAATAACCGTTATTTATTTTAACATGCATTAAAGACTCATATTCTTTCCATAATGTAAAATTTTATATATATGATAAACGTTCTGCAACTTTCAGCTGAATCAGACTCATTTAATTGTGTTTTTTTATATAAAACATGAAAAAATAAGTTTAATTATGAACCAAATCCATGTTTTCAGTAAATTACCACTATACTTTACTATTTATCATCTGATCTTTGTTTTCTTTGATGTGTTTGTTTCCTTCTTGTATTTTTTCTTTTCCTCTTTCTTTTCCAGTGTGTGAACTTCTATATAAATGAATTTGGTTTGATTTGTGATTCATTTAACTCTTTTTTCTACCAAACTCACCATATGTTTCCTTTCCTGCTGCTGTTGGAGTTTCAACATGTTCACTTTCATGATTTAGCAACATCCTTTAAATAGAGACAGAAGGAAAACCCCCACTATTTCCCCTTTTTTGGCTCCATTTACAACACTACACATTATATTTTAAATATAATTATAAAGAGTTTAAATGCATTTTCATGCATTTAAACAACAAGAACATTTCCTTTAACTCTTGGTCAAACTGACCTTTAGTGTCAGCAGCTGTTAAAACTCCCAAAGTCTCAAAAATGAGGAAAAGAACATGTTTCACATCCTCTTTTTTTAACATAACATGTAGGTTTTTCAAAAGTTTTCCCTAACGTTGCTTCCATGGTGACACAAGTTAAAATGACAAAACAACTGGTCAAACAAGAATCATTGTTGTCTCGTATCATTCTGCTTAAAAACATTAATAAATTATCATTTTTTGAGCAAAAACTTAAACTAAATCCCTTTGATAGAAGTTAAAATGTGAATTTTATTCTTAAATCACATGAGAAAACCTCAAAATAAAACAAATAATTGATCTTGGAACTATTATCTTATTAATCAATGAACTTTGCATTGAAGATAACTACATTATTTTCTGTTTTTAGTCAGTTTTTGTCTTGTTTTACGTTAAATAAAGTATTTTATTATCTGTAGTAAAACACAATAATAGATTTCTTTGCTATTCTAACTATCAAAAAGCAAAATCAAGACACATATAGACAATCAATAATCACTATTAATGTATAATATCAGTTATAGATGATCAATAATCACTATTAATGTATAATATCAGTTATAGATGATCAATAATCACTATTAATGTATAATATCAGTTATAGATGATCAATAATCACTATTAATGTATAATATCAGTTATAGATGATCAATAATCACTATTAATGTATAATATCAGTTATAGATGATCAATAATCACTATTAATGTATAATATCAGTTATAGATGATCAATAATCACTATTAATGTATAATATCAGTTATAGACAATCAATAATCACTATTAATGTATAATATCAGTTATAGATTATCAATAATCACTATTATTAACAAATTATTAAATTATTATTATTATTATTATTAATATATAATATCAGTTATAGACTAATCACTTATTAATCACATTTTTATCCATTCTAAATGTACTTTAAATTAATATTTTTAACATTTTTTAAGACTTTTATCATAAATCTGCTTCATTAAAATATTTTTATCTGTAGTAAAACACAATTTTAGATGATATTTTTCAATATTCTAACTATATTTGCTCTATAATAGAAACAGCAACAGTATTAATGTATAATATCAGCTATAGAATAATCACTATTAATGTATAATATAATATAAATGTATTCTGATTCTTCTATAATCACCTCACATGTTGTAGATTTATTTTAATTCCAGGTTTAAGTCCAATAATCTTTGTGTTTGTAGAGATATTCATCATTTATTATCATTTATTATCATTTATAGCAGGAAAACTGATAAATAAATGGTTCAAAGACGTTTATATCGTCTTATAACTTGAAGATTTTCTCTAACAGCTGTTTTTATTTTAACTATATTCTGACATTAACAGACAGGAAACTATAAAAGACTGAAGGTGATTTTGACTAAAATACAGTTCCATCCGGCTGCAGCATGAACCTGTGTAGTTCACACTCAACCTTTAAGACTTTAATTTAAACTGGAACCAGAATTAACATGAAATTAGCAGCAAAGAATCAGAAACTCACCAGCTGCTCTGAACCAGGAGGACGAAGACACAAACATGAACATCTCAACTCTGTCAAAGCTGCTGCTGCTGCTGTTTTCAACGTGTGAAACTTCACTTTTTCTGTTTTTTTTTTTCCAGGAAGAGACGTGACTGACTGGCCTCTGGTTCTGGGAACAGGAAAACACATTTCAGGGCGTTTCAGGCATTTCAGGGATTGTTGTTTTTAAAAGAAAAGAGTGAAAAGTTCAACTGAGATAATGAAATTAATGATTATTAGCAGCTGATGTTGGATAATATACAATTATGAGGATATTTCTATAATTAAACTCACTAAACAATATATAAAATATATTTAAATACACTTAAATAAATGTTATACTTCCACAATATTATTATGATATATCACAATATTATGACTGTTTAAATAAAATAAAAGGTGTTATATAAATGGAGCATATTTATATTTTAATATATATAAATATAATAAATAATAAATATAATATATATAAAATGATGCATATTTATTCATAATCTTCATAAGTGAAAAATGTTTTTTTTTATGTTATAAATAAATAAATATAATATATAATAAATAATAATATAATATAAATATAAATAATATAAATCATGTTTTTATAAATTAAATAAATACACCTGCTGTATTTGTTATGTACTTCATTATTATTATTATTTTTTTTATTATTTTCTTGATTCTATTGTATTATAATAAATATTGTTTATGATTTATATTAAAATAAAGAGAAAAAACTAACTATAATTAATTTATTAATTTTTGTTTAACTAATTATTTATACTATTGTATAGTTTTGTGTTTTATTATCCATAATCCTCAAAATTAAAAGATAATTATAAAGGCTTGAAATATTTAATTAATGTTAACGTGTAATTAATTTCTATATAGATATTTCTATCTATATCTATATAAAAAATCATTTTTGTCAAATTGATTAAAAATATCAACATTTTCACAATATTCTAATTATCTGAGATGCACCCTTATAATATATTATAATATTATTAATGCTGTCAGTCAATTAAAAAATTAATTGAATTAATTACAGGATTTTGTAATTAATTAATCGAATTAATCGCATTTTAATGTCATATCTGCTAAAGGTCTCCAGAAAAAGAATTTGAATTCTAGGATATTAATAAATGGTAGTGCATGACTAATCAATTGAACTGTGCTTCATGAATTAAATCCAAAAGTAAAGGTCCAGCACATTAAACCAGTTAGACCAGGTGCATTATTCAGAAATGTAAAACAAATACAGAGATTCAGTTAAATAAATAAAATAAGGCTGTCTCAAATAGGCACTTAAGATCAATATAGCAATTAAAATGAATAATAGAAGTATAACACGCCTCTAAATGAGGCAAAATGAAGAACAAGATGCCAACAGGCATATTGAAGAACAAGACGCCAACAGGCATATTGAAGAACAAGACGCCAACAGGCATATTGAAGAACAAGACGCCAACAGGCATATTGAAGAACAAGACGCCAACAGGCATATTGAAGAACAAGACGCCAACAGGCATATTGAAGAACAAGACACCAACAGGCATATTGAAGAACAAGACGCCAACAGGCATATTGAAGAACAAGATGCCAACAGGCATATTGAAGAACAAGACGCCAACAGGCATATTGAAGAACAAGACGCCAACAGGCATATTGAAGAACAAGACGCCAACAGGCATATTGAAGAACAAGACGCCAACAGGCAAAATGAAGAACAAGACACCAACAGGCATATTGAAGAACAAGATACCAACAGGCATATTGAAGAACAAGACGCCAACAGGCATATTGAAGAACAAGACACCAACAGGAATACTGAAGAACAAGACGCCAACAGGCATATTGAAGAACAAGAAGCCAACAGGCATATTGAAGAACACAATGCCAACAGGCATATTTTTAGGCCTTTCACTGAGGCCACATCTGCTGCTGACACAGCAGGTAAGTCAGCAGAACAGTACATAGTTTACCAGAGGTTAAAGGTCAGAGGAACAACACCTCAACCCCAAAAGAGGATCTGTGGTTTCAGTATCAACCTCTGAAATCAAAAACCCACAGGATCTAACTTGCCTCAACATGTTTGGTCAGGCTGGAGTTGCTGCGGTGGTCAGAGAACTCCTTGTTGTTGTTATTTATCGTCCCGTCTCTGTTCTTTTTGTAAATAAAGTTGTCGTTCAGTGACTGAAGATGCACTTGCCTCATCCTCCTGAGTCTGTTCCATGTCTGTTATTGTTGGTAATTTACACGGCTGAGAAGACTACGGGTCCTCCAATGGGCCAAAATTCAAATGTGCAAGCGTTGGCTCGTCACCGTTGATACTCTTAATTAATCGAATTAATGCGTTAAAATGACATCTCTAAATATTATATGATATAACACTGTTTTAGACACTTTCAGACTTTACCTACAGGACTTTTTGCTGCTACTACGTCTATTTTCAGTGGTTTTTACTGAAGGAGCTGATTATTTCTCCACTTTTATCTCCCTGTGAGTCTTTGTCCGAGCAGCGATAGAAAAGTTTTTTAATGAGATTGTAAACTGAGCCTCGACCCTCCAAGGACATTTTAAACTACCTCAATATCACGTTTATTAGTTTATTAAATGGTAAAATTATTCTGGTTTTAAACAGGAGGTTCACCTTCAAAATGTTTAATCTCACTGTCCTTTAACATAATGAAGCTAACCTTTAATCAAGAGGAAGAAAGAGAAGAATTAAACAGTTTAACCCCCCGATGCATAGTGTCACCATGGCAGCAATTACTTTATCTTTAAAATATATGTTTTTACAGTTAGGTGTGAAAAGGAGGCTTTTATTTTGAAGGACATCCAATATAGGAGGTCACATGACCAGGATATCCTGTTTATTATGAACAATTGAGACGTGGGCATCATTCTCTCACAACTGAAGGTTGCCATTTATTTAGAAGTTTTTACCAAATGAAAAAAATTAACTCACTATCTGAGGTAAGTAAACTTTATTTTTTTGGTTAATTTTCATGTGTAAAAAGGGGGGCTTTTATTTTGAAGAATATTCATGAAATGTCACTGTTTCCATTGGCAACAATTAGTTTTATTTTCATTTTTCTAAAAAGCTATGATATAAAATCAATGTTTTTACAGTTAGGTGTGAAAAGGGGGCTTTTATTTTGAAGGACATGCAAGTTATGACCAGGATATTCTGTTTATTATGAACAATTGAGACATGAGCATCATTTTCTCACAACTGAAGGTTGTCATTTATTCAGAATTTTGAAAAGTTTTCACCAAATGAAAAAATTGAACTCACTATCTGAGGTAAGTAAACTTTATTTTTTTGTGTGTAAAAAGGGGTGCTTTTATTTTGAAGAATATTCATGAAATGTCACATATTGCATTGTGTATCCATTGGCAACAATTACCTTCTTCTTCATTTTTCTAAAAAGCTATGATATAAAATCTCTGTTTTTACAGTTAGGTCTGAAAAGGAGGCTTTTATTTTGAAAGACATCCAATATAGGAGGTCACATGACCAGGATATCCCTATTGCTCATTGAAATTTGACATGTGAGCATCACTGTCTCACAACTGAAGATTGTCTTTTATTCAGAATTATTATTATTATATATTTTTAATTAATTATATATATATTGAAGTATATCTTATATTTATTTTTTTTCTAATATGCAAAAATAGATTTGGATAGAGCAACTACATGCAAATATATAAATTTCCGAGCTTACCCAACCTAATGGAGTCCCATTGACTTACATAGTATGAGCCTATGTTTACAACTTTTTCTTATATTTCTTAAACATATCTTTTAATTTAGACCATTTTAATTAATATTATAAACATATTTTACCATGTCTCGGTAATATATCACATGATAAAGGGTTAAACAGGTTTCTAGATGGGCGTCGACAGGGGAAAAAAAGTAAATCAGCCGTTAATTAAAACTACATTAACTGGTTATCACACACTGACATATTTTGCTTGATCTTTTTCTCTCTAATCAGCAGTAATGTAGGAAGTGTTCTTCGTCCTCTGGGTATTTCACGCTACATCTCACTCAGCTCTAAAATTAGCCGAGGAACCCTGAAGCTACGAGGAGTGATGCAGCTCCGCTGGTTTGATGAGGATCCTGATCTGTGGTTTTAATAGATCGCTGAGATGTGACTAACACTGAATTAGTCGCTGCTGGAAATATCCTGACACATTATTAGAGCCAGAATTAGAGGAGTTAAGTGTAATCACAGCTGCTGTTAATCGTCACATTTATCTCTTGTTGATTTTAGTTGATGGAGGCCATCGTCCTGCTCTGCTAAAACATACAGGTCACAATCTATTAACAGGAAATTAACTAAGGGAAGGCAAGTTTAATTGTAAAGAACATTTTAACAACAAGGTAATTTAAAGTGCTTACAAAAAACATGAAAGGAACAAGATACAATTTAAAAACAGTTGATTAAAAGAGGGACATTTTACATAATTAAAATTAAGTAAGTTTAAAAGTCAATAAATTAAATCAAGTAAGATATAATTACAAAATTAAAATAAAAAACAATAAAGTTACAGTGCGGTGAAAAATAAATCATAAATAACACCAGCAATAGGGAGCAGCAACAGAAAATTCTCTGACTTCAAAACAGTGAGAGTTCTCTTTGTTCCAGTTCTCTGGGAGTTTGTTCCAGTTCTTTGGGAGTTTGTTCCAGTTCTTTGGGAGTTTATTCCAAATCTTTGGGAGTTTGTTCCAGTTCTCTGGGAGTTTGTTCCAAATCTCTGGGAGTTTGTTCCAGTTCTCTGGGAGTTTATTCTAGTTCTCTGGGAGATTGTTCTAGTTCTCTGGGAGTTTATTCCAAATCTTTGGGAGTTTGTTCCAGTTCTCTGGGAGTTTGTTCCTGTTCTCTGGGAGTTTATTCCAAATCTCTGGGAGTTTGTTCCAATTCTCTGGGAGTTTATTCTCGTTCTCGGGGAGATTGTTCTAGTTCTCTGGGAGTTTATTCTAGTTCTCTGGAAGTTTATTCCAAATCTCTGGGAGTTTGTTCCAGTTCTCTGGGAGTTTATTCCAAATCTCTGGGAGTTTGTTCCAGTTCTCTGGGAGTTTGTTCCAGTTCTCTGGGAGTTTATTCTAGTTCTCTGGGAGTTTGTTCCAGTTCTCTGGGAGTTTATTCTAGTTCTCTGGGAGTTTATTCCAAATCTCTGGGAGTTTGTTCCAGTTCTCTGGGAGTTTGTTCCAGTTCTCTGGGAGTTTATTCCAGTTCTCTGGGAGTTTGTTCCAGTTCTCTGGGAGTTTATTCTAGTTCTCTGGGAGTTTATTCTAGTTCTCTGGGAGTATATTCCAAATCTCTGGGAGTTTGTTCCAAATCTCTGGGAGTTTGTTCCAGTTCTTTGGGAGTTTGTTTCAGTTCTCTGGGAGTTTGTTCCAGTTCTCTGGGAGTTTGTTCCAGTTCTTTGGGAGTTTGTTTCAGTTCTCTGGGAGTTTGTTCCAGTTCTCTGGGAGATTGTTCTAGTACTTTGGGAGTATGTGCCAGATCCCAGGGAGTTTGTTCCAGTTCTCTATGAGTTTATTCTAGTTCTAGTTTGTTCCAGATATGTGGGGTATAGAAACTCAATGCTGCTTCACCATGTTTAATTCTGACTATGGCAACAGAGACCAGACCTGTCCCAGACCATCTAAAAGGTCTGGGTGGTTCATAAGGGATCAGCAGATCAGAGATAGACTTAGACCCTAGACCATTCAGTGCTTTATAAAGAAGTAAATGTATTTTAAAGTTCATCCTTTGGCAAACAGGAAGCCAGTGCAAGGACCTCAGAACTGGAGTGATATGATCTACTTTTTTTAGTCTTAGTGAGGACTCTAGCTGAGACATAAGGCCTTTAATCTTTGATTTATTCTTCAGGTGGTAGAATACTGACTTTGTGATGGTTTTAATGCGGCTATTGAAATTCAAGTCTGAGTCTATAACTACACGCAGATTTCTAGCTTGGTTTGTGGGCTTTAACATGATTGAAGATGAGCTCCAAAAGCAATTACCTCAGTTCTGGTACATCCAATCACTGATTTGCTTGATGCATTAACTCAGTGTTTCTATAGGATTATCTTCTTATGATATATTGATGTAAATTAGAGTGTCATCTGCATAATTTTACATAATTATTTTGTTGTCTTACATAATCTTGGCTAGTGGGAGCAGGTAAATGTTGAAAAGTAGAGGACCCAGAATTGAACCTTGGGGGACGCCACAGGTTATGTCTCTATGTTCACATGTATAGTTACCTGGTTAATTAACAGAACCTGATACACCTGATAAACCTGTAACCTCTGAACTATCAGCAGGATATATATATGTTCACTGGGCCAAAAAAGTGTTTACTCACTATATACTACTACTATACTATATATATATATATATATATATATATATATATATATATATATATATATATATATATATATATATATATATATATATATATATATATATATATATGGTAGGTGTGTAATCACCTCTTCTCCTACTTTTCTTCCTCCCCCCCCTTCCCCTCCTTCTCTCCCCTCCTCCTCCTCCTTCCTCATCTCTCCTTCTTCTCCTCCTCTTCTTCCTCCTCCTACCCCTACACGTCTTCCTCCTCCTCTTCTTCCTCCTCCTCTTCTTCCTCTATCTCCTCCCCCTCCTCTCTCCTCTCCTCCTCTCTCCTCCTCCTTCTCCTCCTTCTCTCTCCTCCTTCTCTCCTCTTCTTCCACCTGCACCTCCTACCCCACCTCCTCCTCTCGCCTCTCCCCCACCTCATCCTCTCTCCTTTTTCTCTCTCTTCCTCCACCTCCTCCTCCTTCTCCTCCCCTTCTTCCTCCTGCTACCCCTACACGTCTTCCTCCTCCTCTTCTTCCTCTATCTCCTCCCCCTCCTCTCTCCTCTCCTCCTCCTTCTCTTCCTCCTCTCCCCTCCTCCTTCTCTCCTCTCCCCCCACCTCCTCCCCCTTCTTCTCTCTCTCCCCCCACCTCCTCCTTCTTCTCCTCCTCTTCTTCCTCCTTCTACCCCTACACATCTTCCTCCTCCTCCTCCTCCTTCTTTGTCCTCCTCCTCCTTCCTCCTCCTTCTCTCTCCTCCTCCTTCTCTTCTTCCACCTCCACCTCCGACCCCACCTCCTCCTCTCACCTCTCCCCCACCTAATCCTCTCTCCTTCTCCTCCTCTTCTTCCTCCATCTCCTCCCCCTCCTCTCTCCTCCTCCTCTCTCCTCCTCCTCCTCTCCTCTCCCCCACCTCCTCTTCCTTCTCTCTTTTCCTCCACCTCCCCCCCCACCTCCTACATGCTCCCAATCCACTTCTATCTGGTTCCTGTCACATGTCGGCTGCAAAATGGAATTGACTATTGATTTCCCTCTTACCACAGGTCACACACACACACACACACACACACACACACACACACACACACACACACACACACACACACACACACACACACACACACACACACACACACACACTCATATTATTATATTATTATGAACCACAGGGGTTGTGAAGTGGGAAGAAAAAAAATAGTTGAGTCGAAGGAACATGTTGAGAACATTGACTTTAATAAACTTAGGTGTTTGTGTCGTAGAAACTAAATAAAATAAATATATTATATAAACACAGAAATATTGTCCTACAATATAAAATTTAAGTCTATTTCACTACATTATTATTTATTTGTTTCTTTATTTTTTATTTTATTAGTGCTCACATACCTGATTGAAATAAAGATTCAAAAATTCAAAAAATCAAAAAATCGAACCGAAGAAGCGGCCATGTTTGTTGTTCAGCCACAGAAAGCAGAAAGTTGGCAGCTCGGTGTTTTATTCTGAAAGTTCTGACTTCCTCCTTCACTATGAAGGTGTTTGACAGACTCAGGGTCTTCGCCGGTTTAAGTTCGGACTCTGAACTTCGTCCAGTTCTGTGTTTTCATGTTTAAACTCAGATGTTGAATTTGCTGTTTGCTAACATTCGATCTTTGGGTTGAAGCCTGGAAACGTCCTTGGCCAAAAAAAAAAAACACCCAGAGCAAAATGTGCTGCAGCTTGTTTTTCACCATCTGTTGGAGTGAATCAGCTGCCAGGCCACGGCTCAGCAGGAGCTACTTTACCGGGCGGATCAGAACCTAAATGTCAGAAAGCAGGAAAAAATGCACAAACAGCAGCACAGACGTAAATCTAGGTTCGTTTTCCTGGATATTTAAAGTTTAACCATGGAAACATGTAGAAAATACTCATCTAAGCCTTGAAGCTGCATAAAATATATACATATATATGCAATAATATACCCGTTTATTTTTATTTTATAGATTCTCAAGAAAAACAACACTGCTCTAGTTGTTCTGGTAAAAAAGACATTTTAGGTTGAACCTTCAGCTTTAATTGAGATTTTACACCATTTTTTTGAACCAACCAACTAATTGATTAATCAATTATCAGCCAGTTATTACATTAATCAACAAGTCGCAGAAAGTGAAGGATTAAATGTGAAAAACCAACTGATTTAAAATAGTTAATACAATGAGATGCATGATTTTTAGATTCATACTTTGCTCCTAAAAACGTTTTTATGAAAAATAACCAATTAATCGGTTAAATTCTAACTTTTACATTAATCACCAAGGATTTTGATAATCAATTAATCGATTTGAGTCATTTTTTAAGAAGAAAACGTCCAAATTCTCTGGTTCCAGCTTCACTTCTCTGATTATTTCCTGGTTTCTTTATATTTACTGACTTTAGATCTAAGACAAATAGAGCTGCATCGGTTAATTCGATTAGATTACATTAATCAATTAGTTACCAACGGTTACATTAATTGTTAATCGATTTGGAATAAATTTGGCTGAAAGAGCCGTTAAAAACAGGAAATTCACATTGAAATTGTTATTGAAAATGTTGATATTAACCTTTTGAAACATGTAAATGCAAAGATTAATCATTTCTGTTATAAATTAATCGATTTGATTCATTTAAAATAAGAAAATATCCAAATTCTCTTGTTCCAGCTTCTCAAATCTGATTATTTTCTGGTTTCTTTAGTTTTAAAATATAAAAGTTCGACTTGTGTATCAGACCTGAACCACATTTAAACATTTTAAAACCTGGAAATAGAGTTACACAATTAATTAATTAGATGCCTTTTATCACATTAATTGGCATTTTTTCTATTTTGATAATCAATATGATTTCTTTTTTGTCCAAATTCTCTGGTTCTGATTTTTAATGAAGCTTTTTGTCATTTTAATCTTTTTTTAATCAAATAATTTCTACTTTATTTCTCTTTTTTCTACTTTTTTCAAAATATTTTTTCTTGATTTTGCTCAATTTAAACTTGTTTTAATTTGTCAACATTTTATTAGAATATTGATATTATGTCAAATTTTTATGTTTTTATGTAATATTTTTGATCAAAATCGAGGTGAAAATGGCAATTAATGAAATAATTACTAATCGCTCTGATGGTTTATATGAAGAAAACGTCCAAATCAGGTTTATTATCAGTTTTGCTGCTATAAATGATAATAAATGTGGAATATCTTCGTTAATTCTACATTATTATAACATGATTCTGTTTAAAATATTTGAACAGGAGCCATCTTGGTACGAGTTAAGTTTAAATATGTAGAGAAAACAGGGATTTTGTTAATTGATTAATTGATTTGAGTCATTTTAAAGTAGAAAACGTCCAAATTCTCTGGTTCCAGCTTCTCTTCTCTGATTATTTCCTGGTTTCTTTATTCTTCTATAATAATAAACTGATGATCTTTGGGTTGTGGACAAAAAAAGACATTTTATGTTGAATCTGCAGCTTTTGGGAAACACTGATCCATATTTAATGAACCAATCAACTAATCGATTATTCGTTTTAATAATCGACAGATTAACTGAATAATCGACAGATTAACTGAATATCTGAATAGTCATTAGTTGAAGCCCTAATTTGAATTATTAGTAGTTTATTGTTGTTTTAGCAATAGAATTTAAATCTCATTTTCAGTCCTTTAATCAATTTAATTACTATTTCAGACACTTCATTTCTAGTGTTTTACTGATAATGATGAGTAATGAGTATCTATTATTATTGGATATTTATTGGATTCCTGCATGTTTTAATAATAAAAGCTAATAAGACTCCAAATAAACTAAACCTTCAGATTTTCAATCCAGTCTCAATCTTTAACTGAGATTTTACACTATGAGCCAACTAATTGATTAATCAATTAACAGCTATTCCATTAATTGACGACCTCGTTAGATTATCATGATAGAGCATTAGAATTAAAATCTCTCATTTTCAATCCTTTAATCACCTATTACTATTTCAGATGCTTCATTTCTAGTGATTTCTACTCATATCTATTATTATTGCATATTTATTGGGTTCCTGCATGTTTTAATATTAAAGTTAATAAGACACCAAATGAATTAAACCTTCAGCTTTTCAATCCAATCTAAGTCTTTATCTGAGGTTTTACACCATTTTTTGAACCAACCAACTAATTGATTAATCAATTAACAGCTATTCCATTAATTGACAACCTCGTTAGATTACCATGATAGAGCAGTAGAATTCAGATGCTTCATTTCTAGTGATTTTTACTCATATCTATTATTATTGCATATTTCTTGGATTCCTGCATGTTTTAATATTAAAGTTAATAAGACACCAAATGAATTAAACCTTCAGCTTTGGAATCACAGGCTGATAAAATACGCCTGAGTACTCGAACACATTCACTTCCTGACTTTTTAGCAGATTTTTTTGGGAGAAAAGAGGAAAAAACCCTCTAAAACCGAGCGTCACTGAGCGTTTAGTGGAGCGCCGCCGGCTCCATAAACTTTTATCGCGTGTTGGTCCGTGGACGATGATCCAGCTGAAATAAAAAACGCCGGTCCGTGGAGCGTGTTTTGTTGGATTTGTCGGGGGATGCCAGAGCTGCCGTGAAAACCACGGAGCCTGAAACTTATTTAAAGATAAAGCCGGAACAATCGATGGCAGCCAGGAGCAGAAGCTGTGACTGTTCAGCTCAGCTCGGCCCGGTTATTTATTATCTGCTGCTGCTCATTTGCTAAATGTGGCCCAGTATAACTGCTGCTGCTTTATCTACTCACAGCTCACAGCATTTCAGCCGTTTTCATTTTATATTCTACCCTTTTCAAACCAAACAAAAAGGCCTCATTTCTCAGGGTGGTGAAGGACTGTGCTCCGTGCACATTTCTCAGAAAAGAACAATCGACTCTGTGCAGAAATGATGAAGAACATCAGACCTGCAGCCAACATGAGGGGAAAAAAAGAAATCAAATCAAATAAAATGCCATGCACAGTGCAGGTTTCTGCTGTGGAGATTTTTCAGTGAAACGCAGACAATGAAAAGACAAGAGAATCCATGTCTGTATAATTACATACATCGTAATGTGTGTAGAATATAATGAGGCGTCATTTGGGTAAAGGAGACACATTTTTAACTTTAATTAGGGCTGTTCAATGTTGAATTTTAACAACTTTAGCTGCATTGGTTTGTGTTTTTTTGAGCATTTAAGCCCAGATTTCATGCATATAATTATATCAGTGTACTGTACTATGTTCTTTGCAGAAAATAGCATTTTAATTAGCTGTTATAGTTGCTGTTTATCCCATGTACACAATCCTTTTTTTGTGGGATTATTCTAGAGACTTGAATGATTAAATAGATATAAACATGTCAGGGTTGAAACTCATAATAATCTGAATAAAATGACTGGGAGGGTTTGTCTTACATGTTCTCAGGAGGAAGGAGCAGGAAGTTGATGACGTCATGTGACAGGAAGCAATAGGAAACTTAACCCCTTGACCTCCAGCCCTTTTTTATGTTTAGGACATACCCATAGTCAGTAGAGTATATCTGGAATAAACACAGAGATGTTGGTCGACACTAAACGACCATTTATTGATCTCAAATAAACATTTTCATCCCAAAACAGCAACAAAAAAACACATTTTTTGTTTGTCGCGTCAAACAAGCGACTTTTTACTGTAGTGTTTTTTGGCTGCTAGTTTACTGAGTTTTTGTCATAAAGCTACACTGATGGTAGCGTTGGACTCGTCACAGTCTCAGCTTTCATATGAGATGTCATTTGTTTGTGTAGCATGAAGTATCAGAGCGCTAGCCATCAAAATGTGGCGAGTGGGTCGGCTTTATGATCGTATAGCGATTTTCGTATTTATTAATTAATTAGCTTGGTGTTGGAGTTGTGTTTGGTGTGTGTAAATATGACTTATATGTGCTTGTAGTGGAGTTTCTCCTGTTTAATTTGATGTATAGCTTCACTATATTTGTACATGATTAGTAGAGAAATCGGGGTTAAGTATAAAACGCTCATAGACTTCAATGGGTTAAAAGTAAAACTGATGTTTGAGGTTATTATTCAGACTGATGCTGCCTTCACTTGCCGTGGGAAAAATGAACTTTTACACTTGTAAAGTGGAAATTAGGAGTGTGTTGTGTTCAAGTGTGTTGTTGTTGTACTGAAGTGAAACATATATATTATTATAAAAATAAATTCAGTCAATTTAATTATTTTTTAAAGAATATATTAGTCTTGTTTTATTAAAATAAGCCCGACTTGACCCAAATAAGGAAAAAATATTTGAAATCTGCCAGTGGAATAAGATAATTCTGCTCAAATTTGGACTAATTGTACCAAAAATAAGATGTAGATGATGATTATCATCATAATTATTATTATTCTCTTTGATTCTTGAAGCAGTCGCCATCATGAAAGCTGCTAAAATATCATTTTATCCTGATTTATGCTTAAAAATAAACAAAACTTAGGGAAAAAAACACAGAGGTCATGACCTTTTATGTATTAATATTGATTATTGATAGTCTATAACTGATATTATACATTAATAGTGATTATTGATAATCTATAACTGATATTATACATTAACAGTGATTATTGATAATCTATAACTGATATTATACATTAATAGTGATTATTGATAATCTATAACTGATATTATACATTAATAGTGATTATTGATAATCTATAACTGATATTATACATTAACAGTGATTATTGATAATCTATAACTGATATTATACATTAATAGTGATTATTGATAGTCTATAACTGATATTATACATTAATAGTGATTATTGATAATCTATAACTGATATTATACATTAACAGTGATTATTGATAGTCTATAACTGATATTATACATTAATAGTGATTATTGATAATCTATAACTGATATTATACATTAATAGTGATTATTGATAATCTATAACTGATATTATACATTAACAGTGATTATTGATAATCTATAACTGATATTATACATTAATAGTGATTATTGATAATCTATAACTGATATTATACATTAACAGTGATTATTGATAATCTATAACTGATATTATACATTAATAGTGATTATTGATAGTCTATAACTGATATTATACATTAATAGTGATTATTGATAATCTATAACTGATATTATACATTAATAGTGATTATTGATAATCTATAACTGATATTATACATTAATAGTGATTATTGATAGTCTATAACTGATATTATACATTAATAGTGATTATTGATAGTCCATAACTGATATTATACATTAACAGTGATTATTGATAATCTATAACTGATATTATACATTAATAGTGATTATTGATAGTCTATAACTGATATTATACATTAATAGTGATTATTGATAGTCTATAACTGATATTATACATTAATAGTGATTATTAATAGTCTATAACTGATATTATACATTAATAGTGATTATTGATAGTCTATAACTGATATTATACATTAATAGTGATTATTGATAATCTATAACTGATATTATACATTAACAGTGATTATTGATAATCTATAACTGATATTATACATTAATAGTGATTATTGATAGTCTATAACTGATATTATACATTAATAGTGATTATTGATAGTCTATAACTGATATTATACATTAATAGTGATTATTGATAATCTATAACTGATATTATACATTAATAGTGATTATTGATAGTCTATAACTGATATTATACATTAACAGTGATTATTGATAATCTATAACTGATATTATACATTAATAGTGATTATTGATAGTCTATAACTGATATTATACATTAATAGTGATTATTGATAGTCTATAACTGATATTATACATTAATAGTGATTATTGATAGTCTATAACTGATATTATACATTAATAGTGATTATTGATAGTCTATAACTGATATTATACATTAATAGTGATTATTGATAGTCTATAACTGATATTATACATTAATAGTGATTATTGATAATCTATAACTGATATTATACATTAATAGTGATTATTGATAGTCTATAACTGATATTATACATTAATAGTGATTATTGATAATCTATAACTGATATTATACATTAATAGTGATTATTGATAGTCTATAACTGATATTATACATTAATAGTGATTATTGATAATCTATAACTGATATTATACATTAATAGTGATTATTGATAATCTATAACTTCTTGATTTTGCTCTTAAATTTCAATCTTGTTCCTGTTTATATTTAGTTGACAGTTCTAATCCGAACTCTTTTATTATCACACATGTAGAGTAAATGTTTGAGCAGCAGATTTGCATAAAACACAGATAGTGTCTTCATGTTTTCCATCAGAGTGGACAGCTTGTCAATCCTTTAATTCCTGATCTCCTCCTGGAGCTGTTGTCACTCGTCTTATCGGGATAGAAAACTGCACCGTGAGGGATATGAGGAGATGTCAGAGATATTTGTCACTCACTTTATGCTAATAAACCTCCCATCTCACTCGTTGAGACTTCAAAAAAAGAAAAAGAAGCTGCAGGCGATGAGGCTCTTTGAATTAAACAGAGTCCAGGTTCTTCTCACACGTCACCAGAGGGTCATTAATGCAGAGATTGATGCTGTGTGTTTCTGTCATTTAGGATCTAATTCATTTATTTATTAGTTTGTGTGTGTTCAGGCCTCCCTGTGTCATTAATAACATTCAACAACATATTAATAATTAAGATAATAATCATAATTTAACTGTAAATAAAATGATTGACATAGACCTGATGTGACACAGCAACTTTTTGCACATTGCTGTATATATATATATATATATATATATTATAAATATATTTTAAACGTAAAGTAAGCCCAAACTGACTCAAATCAGTCACTGTTTAATGATCAATTATTAGTATAATAGATTATTGCACATGTGTTGCACATTATAGTAGATTATTGCACATGTATTGCACAGTATAATAGATTATTGCATATGTATTTCAGTGTAATATATTATTGCACATGTATAGCACAGTGTAGTAGATTACTGCACATGTATTTCACAGTGTAGTATATTATTGCACATGTATTTCACAGTGTAGTAGATCATTGCACACGTATTCCACAGTGTAGTATATTATTGCACATGTATTTCACAGTGTAGTAGATTATTGCACATGTATTTCACAGTGTAGTAGATTATTGCACATGTATTTCACAGTGTAGTAGATTATTGCACATGTATTTCACAGTATAGTATATTATTACAAATGTATTTCACAGTATAGTAGATTATTGCACATGTATTTCACAGTAAAGTAGATTATTGCACATGTATTTCACAGTAAAGTAGATTATTGCACATGTATTTCACAGTAAAGTAGATTATTGCACATGTATTGCACAGTATAGTAGATTATGGCACATGTATTGTAAGGTTTAGTAGGTTACTGCACATGTATTTCACAGTGTGGTTGATTATTGCACATGTATTTCACAGTATAGTAGATTATTGCACATGTATTTCACAGTATAGTAGATTATTGCACAGTGTAGTAGATTATTGCACATGTATTTCACAGTGTAGTAGATTATTGCACAGTGTAGTAGATTATTGCACATGTATTGTAAAGTTTAGTAGATTATTTCACAGTTTAGTAGATTATTGCACATGAAACAGTTTAACATAACAGGTTAAATTAACAGTTTCTCGTTTGGTTTCTCCACTTTTTTCCAGAAACAGTGTTTTTCATTTTTTAATTTTTTTTCCTGATAAATTGATGAAACTCTCGACATGCGGCCCCCTCCCGGCCTCTGGTTCCTCTCTGAGAGACGTGTGATGAAAGCTCCAGGCGGGCGGAGGCTGATCCTCTGATAAATCCTCCTATAAATCAGTCAATCAGGGCCCGGCTCACCGGTCCAGAACCAGAATAAGGAAACGAGTGACAGAACAAAGTGAAGCAATCAGCTGTTTATGGGCAGCAGGGAGGAAGGAGAGAGAAGCCGTTCATCATCATCCAACAACGTCAGGAAAGTTGCTGCAGGAAGCTGCTGCTGCTTTAGAAGCAGAACTGGGAAATATCAGGAGAAAAATGCACAAAACTATATCCTACATGAGATAATTAGATAAAAAGCAGCATTAACGGCTGTGCAGAGACCTTTAGATGTTAAAACTGGAAGTATTTAACCAGAGTTAGAAACAGAAACTATAACTGGATGAACTGAAGCATTTTACATATTTATAACTTCACTTTTGCTGCATTTTAAATTAGAATATATTGACAATATTCGTCAATCATTTCAGAAAGTGATATTGATTCATTACTGATTAATAATTGATTACAAAAAAATACACTTCTCTAAGTCATGATCATAATTAGGAGTTGAATTTTATCTTAATTTTCTGATTGCTCTTATTTTTTTCTCAATTTAAATTTGCACTTTTTCCACTTTTATCTTTATTTTAATGCTTTTAATGTTTTATGGAAAGAACTTTTATGTAAAACCTTGTAAACAAATAAACCTTCCTTTAGTTACAAGCTACTTTTCAGTTTATACACATTATATATGATAAATATATAGGTTTATTTAACAGAAGAGCAGCAACAATTAGTCCATTCGTTACCAACTTCTGTCAATCAGCAACTATTTTGATAATTCATCAGTTTGAGTCATTGAGAAAATGATTAATCTCCATTTACTATTTAATATTTACTCCATTTAATTTATTATTTAAGATGCAGCTGAATTGGCAGCAACATGAATTAATTAAATTAATTAATTAAATCAATCAATCAATTAGTTTCCAACCATTACATCACGGTATTTCATTTTTTTTAATGGATTAAAGTCAAGTGAAAGTATTAATTATGCAGAAATGGTCCCATTTAACATTATAGAGCTGCAAATAAACTCTACTTTGGGTTTTAACAGCTTAAATCTGCTCAGAGATTATAAAGCTGCATTTCAGCATCTTATAGTCTATTAAATTAAAGCAGAGGAACATGCCATCACTGAGGGGAAAAAAAGAAACTGTCCATTTGTAGAAATTAGCCTGGCTACTAGTCGTACTTGCACACAACAGATTGTTCCCAGATTATGGGATTTGTCAGAGGCTTCTGACCTTCTGTTAAACGACACCTGTGAACATGGAGCAGCCAACAGTTCCTGTCCTCACCACCAGGGGGCAGCCTGGTCCCAGACAGGAAATACCACGACAACTCTGACATCTGCAGCCATTTATTTATCATTTTATTCAATGAGCAACGTTTGCAGCAGCTTGTTCAGAGATAAAATGGACATCCAGATAACAGAGGGAGAAAAACACGGAAGGACGTGTTTGGAGGAGACGAGAAAACGCCGAAAACCTTCAGATCAGCTGCTTTGTCTTTTTTTTTAAATTCCTTTGACAGCGAGGTGCCTGGAGGTCTGAATCCTGACGGAAGTGGAGGGGCGGCGATAGGTCGGCAAACTGGCGTGACCTTTGTTGGTGTAACCATGGCGATGGGGGAGGTCAGGTCTGACCCCCCGGCGGTGGCCGGAGGACGAGTCACGTCTGTCTGGGAAGAGCTCGTCACGCCGATTGTGGACAGGACCCGGGCCTGGGGCTCCAAACCGGGCATGGTGGACCCGGTAAGGGTCGTAGAGGTTGTCATGGCGATTGATTGGAGGCCTCGGACCGTGGTGCTGACCATGGTGAGCTGGACCAATCAGAGCCGGAGCTCCGTGGACTCCAGGATAACCTGAACGAGCTGAAAGACAACAATTAGAAGTTTTTCGATTAGTAGTTTGGCTCAAAATGGAATAAAATGTGTTTCCAAAAGTGAAGATTCAACCTAAAATGTCTTTTTTTTTTGTCCACAACCCAAAGATCATCAGTTTATTATTATAGAGAATAAAGAAACCAGAAAATAATCAGAGAAGAGAAGCTGGAACCAGAGAATTTGGACATTTTCTACTGAAAAATTATGCAAATCCAATAATTATCAGAATAGTTAATGATTAATGTGACTAATTGATCAATCAACCAATCACTGCATCTCTATTATCTATTAAATCAAACTAAATGGGGCCATTTTTCATATTTATACCTGCATTTTTACCATTTTAAGTTAAATTTTAAGCTAGAATATTTGCACAAACTGAAGCAGAAAACATGTTGAATTAATGAACCTGTTAAAATCTAAAGTTGCAATGAGTTTAATTCAATCAAATGAATTAAATCACATTAAATCCATTAATCACATGAGAAAAACCTCAACTTCAACACTAAAAACATTTTATCTGCAGTTTTTGCGCCGAGTTAAGCAACATAAATAGATTCTGACTCTTCTGTAGTCACCTCACATGTTGTAGATCTATTTTTAAACCAGGTTTAAATCTATAACCTTTGTGTTTGTACAGATTCCACATTCATCGTGGTTTTATTTCAAGCAGAAAAACTAACCCTGTTGCTCCATTATTATTGTGAATTGTCAAACAAACTGCAAACCCTCCTGCTAATTGGCAATTATACTTATTAAACCAGCATTTGGAACACATACCTCTTGATATTTGAGCACAGTAAGCGCCTCCAGCTGCTGCAGGCTGCAACACAACGCCACTGAAACACAATAAAACGATTAAACAACAACAAATAATGCAGCTGAGGTTGTTTTTTAAAGTTTTTTACCTGAGTAAAATCAGCAGATAGACCAACATCCTGCAGATCTGCAGCCTCTCAGCTCATCTGCTGCTGCATCTCTGGCCACGACTTAACCCCGGCCTCGTTTACTAATTACAGCCAGCTGGAGGCTCAGGGACCAGGACCAGGACCAGGACCAGGACCAGGACCAGGACCAGGACCAGGACCAGGACCAGGACCAGCCTCTGAGACCAGTCAGCCACTGGAAAATTACTCATTACAGACAATTTTGTAAAATGGAGGCGAGCAAGCACAAGTCAAACCACGTTTCTGTTGGTTTTAATGTTAATGCAATGAAAATATACTGAAAATGTAGCAGGAGTGATAATAATAATATAAATATACAGAGTAAAATAAATA
This sequence comes from Lepturacanthus savala, assembly GCA_030544235.1. Classification (NCBI taxonomy): domain Eukaryota; kingdom Metazoa; phylum Chordata; class Actinopteri; order Scombriformes; family Trichiuridae; genus Lepturacanthus; species Lepturacanthus savala. Next base: position 2,665,037 of record CM060467.1, read on the forward strand.
CTTTTACTCATTTTCTACATTTAAGTATAATTTTGAACTTTCCACTTCATGTATTTAACAGCTTTTTATTATTTTTCCACTGGATTTGATCTTTGTTCTTGTTTTTCTTTTAATTTTAAACCTCTGTTACCTAGACGTGGTAAAACGTGGTAAAACATAGTAAAACATGGTAAAACATGGTAAAACATAGTAAAACATGGTAAAACATAGTAAAACATGGTAAAACGTGGTAAAACATAGTAAAACATGGTAAAACATGGTAAAACATAGTAAAACATGGTAAAACATGGTAAAACATGGTAAAACATGGTAAAACATAGTAAAACATGGTAAAACGTGGTAAAACATGGTAAAACATAGTAAAACATGGTAAAACATGGTAAAACATGGTAAAACATGGTAAAACATAGTAAAACATGGTAAAACATAGTAAAACATAGTAAAACATGGTAAAACATAGTAAAACATGGTAAAACATGGTAAAACATGGTAAAACATGGTAAAACATAGTAAAACATAGTAAAACATAGTAAAACATGGTAAAACATAGTAAAACATGGTAAAACATAGTAAAACGTGGTAAAACGTGGTAAAACGTGGTAAAACGTGGTAAAACATGGTAAAACATGGTAAAACATGGTAAAACATGGTAAAACATGGTAAAACATGGTAAAACATAGTAAAACATGGTAAAACATGGTAAAACATAGTAAAACATAGTAAAACATAGTAAAACATAGTACAACATGGTAAAACATGGTAAAACATGGTAAAACATGGTAAAACATAGAAAAACATGGTAAAACATGGTAAAACATGGTAAAACATAGTAAAACATGGTAAAACATGGTAAAACATGGTAAAACATGGTAAAACATAGTAAAACATGGTAAAACATAGTAAAACATGGTAAAACATGGTAAAACATGGTAAAACATGGTAAAACATAGTAAAACATGGTAAAACATGGTAAAACATAGTAAAACATGGTAAAACATGGTAAAACATAGTAAAACATGGTAAAACATGGTAAAACATGGTAAAACATGGTAAAACATAGTAAAACATAGTAAAACATAGTAAAACATGGTAAAACATAGTAAAACATGGTAAAACATAGTAAAACGTGGTAAAACGTGGTAAAACGTGGTAAAACGTGGTAAAACATGGTAAAACATAGTAAAACATGGTAAAACATAGTAAAACATGGTAAAACATGGTAAAACATGGTAAAACATGGTAAAACATGGTAAAACATAGTAAAACATAGTAAAACATAGTAAAACATGGTAAAACATAGTAAAACATGGTAAAACATGGTAAAACATAGTAAAACATAGTAAAACATAGTAAAACATGGTAAAACATGGTAAAACATAGTAAAACATGGTAAAACATGGTAAAACATAGTAAAACATGGTAAAACATGGTAAAACATAGTAAAACATGGTAAAACATGGTAAAACATGGTAAAACATGGTAAAACATAGTAAAACATAGTAAAACATAGTAAAACATGGTAAAACATAGTAAAACATGGTAAAACATAGTAAAACGTGGTAAAACGTGGTAAAACGTGGTAAAACGTGGTAAAACATGGTAAAACATAGTAAAACATGGTAAAACATAGTAAAACATGGTAAAACATGGTAAAACATGGTAAAACATGGTAAAACATGGTAAAACATGGCCTAAATAAGAGATATATTGAAAAAAAAATATATATCAGAAAAAGTTGTAAACATATTTTCAGGATAGTTTCATGCTATGTAAGTCAATGGGTCAATGGGAATTTTACACATTTGCATATTGTTTCCATATTATTTATTTATTATTTTAGTATATTAGAAAAAAAACTTGAAAAAAACTTAATTAAATTCAGGTTTTATTTTTTATTTGGTGAAGAATTTCCCAAATAATGAATAAAAGGCAACCTTTAGTGCTCACATGTCAAATGTCCATCAGCAATAGGGATATCCTGGTCATGTGACCTCATAAATTGTATGTCCTTCAAAATAAAAGCCCCATTTTCACACTTAACTGTAAAAACAGATGAGTTTATATCACAACTTACAAAAAATGAAAATAAAGTGATTGTTGCCATGTGGAAACACTGCAATAAAGGGTGATTTTTTGATTTTTACCCTTTTAATTAACTGTTTAGATGTATCTTGATGCTTTTAATGTTTTATTTAAAACACTTTGAATTAAAAATTAAAAACTTTATTGTTGAAATGTTGTAAACAAATAAACCTGCCTTTAATTAGAAGCTACTTTTCTGACCAGTTTATACACAATTATATGATATAATAATAATATATCATGTACCATCTCAAATAATAAGAATATATTAGTGATCAATCAAAGTGATCAATATTTACTATTGATCATTTCAGAAAGTGAAACTCACATAATATATAGGCGCATGGAGTGAAGTCCTATTTCTTGTCATGAGTTTTACTTT
>CM060467.1:2672500-2845000 GCA_030544235.1 Lepturacanthus savala
CTAGTAGAATAGAGTAGAACAGAAATAGAATAGAGTAGAATAGAATTAAGTATAATAGAATAGAATCTAGTAGAATAGAGTAGAACAGAAAAATAATAGAGTAGAATAAAATAATAGAATAGAAAAAACGTTGAATAGAACAACATAAAAATAATAGAATATAATAGAAAAAAGAATAGAGAAGAATAGAATCAAGTAGAGAAGAATAAAACAAGAATAGAATAGAATCTAGTAGAATAGAGTAGAACAGAAATAGATTAGAGTAGAATAGAATTAAGTATAATAGAATAGAATAGAGAATAGAAAAAAGTTGAATAGAACAACATAAACAAGAATAGAATAGAAAAAGAACAGAGTAGAATAGAATCAAGTACAATATAATATAATAGAAGTAGAATAAAGTAGAATAGACTTAAGTCCAGTAGAATAGACAAGAATAGAATAGAATCAAGTAGAAAAGAGTAGAACAGAAAAAGAATAGAATCAAGTAGAATATAATATAATAGAATAGGAGTAGAATTAAGTAGAATAGAATTAGGTGTAATATAATAGGATAGAATAGAGAATAGAAAAAAGTTGAATATAATAGCATAAAATAGAATAAAGTAGAATAAACTAGACTTCATTGTCCCAAACAGTGACAGAAATTCTTTTTTGACAAACACATTCACACATTCCCATCAAGGCACATTAAAAACAGGATTAAAATAAAATAAATTACTTTTTTCAATTAAAAAATGAATTAAAATACATGTTATTATGGTAAAAACTAAACTTTGGAGGGTAAATCAAAAAGAAGAGACAACAAAATGTCATGTTCTCAGAATAAAAAGCTTAGTTTTTTTTATTTATGGCCGTTTTATCTTCAGAAATTCTAGTTTTCAGTGGACATTTTATGTTGTGTTGGAGGAGGATTCTCATTTTCTCAAAGTGTACGAGGTGATTTCTTACATCACGGTTTTGTCTAAATGACAAAAACCTTTATTAGACCTTTATTCCAGTCTGTTGCTTTAGGAGAAAAGAAACAAAACCTGCAAAAAAACCCTAAAACCTTGAGGAGCGACTGGTGCTGAAATCCATTTTTCCTCCATTTAAACGACTCCTGGTGATTTCTACAGTTTCCAGTACTGTTGAGTGAAGGGAGGCAATTGGCATCTTCTTTTTTTTGTGCAGAGGGTAATTTAAAATGCTTTATCATAGAACGGCTGCCAAAGTGGCGGCTGTGATTATTCTCCACTTTAAGACGTCATATATGAAGCGTAATCTCAGCTCTCACATTTGCTGTTTTTCTGCTTTTTTGCCCCTTTTTTACCTCAGCGAGTGGCTTTTGTTTGTTCCTACAAATGCACAAGTAGTGAAGTAGTGATTGAAATTATTTTTTTTTCGCTGTGAGTGGGTTTTTTCTCATTTTATCACATGTGGGAGAAGCACTTTTACTTTGAAGTCTGTTCTTATACTAATGAAGCTGCTCACTCTCATATGAACTGAACCTCAGCGTTTGATGTGTTTGAAAAGCAGCATTTTTCTTCCTTGGACCAAACTACTCCACCAGTCTTTTTATTGCCATGGTTCTGTGTATATATATATTTTTTCCAAGCATCCCAGTGCCAATAAGCCTAGAGAGGTGGAAAAACACAAAGAAAACCTGTAGTGTTTGTATTCACAATGAAAAAATGTTAAATGAACCACAACTTTTCCCCAGTCTACCATTGTTTTAAAGACCAGTATCCACAGTTAGCATCTTCAACCGCTATTAGCATTTTTTCCTCTGTAGTTTGAGCTAAAAATAACGTCACAGCTGAATTAAAATTATTCCTGTTACAAGCTGAAAGAAAAACAATGGAAGCTAAACATGACCGAGCACTTTGTGCTACATTTAGCATCTTGTGCTACATTTTCTGTGTATGAAAAGTGCTTTATAACTAAAGATTGAGCTACCAGGCCATTGTTAGCTATTGGTAGCTCGCTAAGGGTTGTACTGTATATGCTATATTTAGCTTGCTCAGTGTTGTATTCTTAGATTGTTAAGTGTTATATTGTTAGCTGTTGTTAGCTCGCTAAGTGCTGTATTGTTATTATTTGTTAGCTCGCTAAGTGTTGTATTATCAACTGTTGTTAGCCCGTAATTGTTTTATTAGGTATTGTTAGCTCACTAGCCTTTGTAGTTTTAGCTATTGTTATCTTGCTAAGTGTTGTACTGTTAGCTATATTTAGCTGACCCAGTGTTGTATTCTTAGTTTAAGTGTTATATTGTTAGCTCGCTAAGTGTTGTATACAGTTTCAGTTACAAGTTAAAATAAACAGCTAGCTTGCTAAGTGTTGTAATGTTAGTTTTTGTTAGCTATTATTAGCTGTTGTTAGCTCACTAATTGTGTTATGAACTATTGTTAGCTCGCTAACCCTTGTACTTTTACCAATTGTTAGCTCACAGTGTTGTAATGTTAGCTATTGTTAGCTCGCTAAGTGCTGAATTGTTAGTTTTTGTTACCTCGCTAAGTGTTGTATTATTAGCTGTTGTTAGCTCGCTAACCATTGTACCTTTAGCTATTGTTAGCTCTAAGTGTTGTACTGTTAGCTATATATTAACAATATAGCAGCATTTGCATATGTACATGTTAAATATACTGATTTAGTGCATAAAAACATGTAAGAAGTGATATAAACATTACAGGAGCTTCTGTTAATATTAGTTTATAGTAATATTAAAAGTTATTAGCCTCTATAATACTTATTAAAAGAAGTAATCACAGCTTTACAAAACAGACAAAATAATTATATTAAAGGATATAATACAAGGATACACACATTCTACAAATCAATCAATAAATAAAGTATTATAAGAAAGAGAAGAGGAAGATAAACAATTGTTTATTAATAAATAATGGAGAATGGAGGGATTCAATAAATTTGGACTTCTTCTCAACACATTTTGGATTAAAGGATTAAATTGAGTATGTAAATTAAATGATTGTGTTGTTTTCTTTTTACCGATTGTCTTTCTTTTTATTGGTAATTATTCTTTTATTGGTAGTTATTGGTAAAATACAATTACCATTAAGGGCCTGTGGTATTTTCATATTTGTAGTTTTTCTAATTTTGTTTTTTCCTTCAAAATTTTACACAACAAGGACTTTCTTGACTCGCAAACTTATCTTTTAATTCAACAAACATCACATGTTTGATTCATGGCACATTTGAAATCAAAGAATTCCTCATACCATCTGTTACAGGCTGTTTTCTCCATGTTTTTCTGTGTTTGTGGAGCTGGGGGCGGAGTCAGGAGGCCACAGGTTACTCACCTGTATAATCACACACCTGTTCCACGTCCTGAAACCAGCCACTTCCTCTGCTGCTGCACAAAAACACAGCTTCATGCTTCTATTCTTCACCAGAACAACTAAACTGGTTTTGCATATTATCTAATTTGCATATTATGATGTCATATTGCAGGAACCATCTTGGATTATAGAATATTCATGAAATATATTTGCATATTGTTGCCATATAGCAACAATTACTTTATTGCATTTTTCTCTATATCTATATTTTTACAGCTAGGTGTGAAAAGGGGGCTTTTATTTTGAAGGACACACAATTTATGAGGTCACATGACCAGGATATCCCTATTGCTGATGGACATTTAACATGTGAGCATCATTGTCTCATAACTTTATTTAGAATTTGAGGAAATTTTCACCAAATAAAAGCATCCAAAACATGTTTATGTAATATTTCATGCAATAGAGGGTTAACAATGACAGTATCACTCTGATAAAATGGTTCATATTTGATAAAATCTGCTGTTTTATCCAGTGTGGAATCTTCGTCTAATGTGTTTTCAGTATATTTGAGGAGAAAATTGCCTTTCTTTGTGCAAAAGGTTAATTTAAAGTTCAGGCTTCAGCAGCTTGTAAGTAGATTTCATACGTTTGTCTATTAAAATCGTTTCCGTTTTAAATAAACAGAGACGTGACGGTAACAATAGGAGGTAATTTAACACTTTAAAAAACTCATTTTAGCTTCAGATAAACTCAGAATACATTATTAATTTGTCCCCAAGAGATGAATCTGTAAATGGGTCGTATGAACAGAAGAAAAACATCCATATGGGACCATTCTTCTTCAGATGCTTGATAACGAGTTGATGATTAGAATCAGGTGAGTATTAGTAGGAAATTCCTGAAATATCCTGTAAAATAATTATAAAATAGTGAACTTGTCCTTTAAGTTGCATTGGATTGAATCCACAGGATTGAAAAAGATAAGACTTAAGGAGACAAAATCACCCTGAAACCATTATATTATGACTTTTTTCCCTCTAAACTCCAAAAATAAACTGTACAATTATTTATTTATTTTATTTATGACAAAAAAAGCAATAGAATTCTGACTTTAATGTTAGAATTCTGAGAAGAAAATCTAATTTTATTTGATTTGTTCTGAAAAAAATGTCAGAATTCTGACCTTTTACTAAGAATTAAAAGAAAAATATTGTTTTTTATTTTTTTATTCATTCCAGAAAAAGCCAAAAGTCTTAGATTATGATGATTTATGCAGAATTGAATAGTTTAGATTAATTTATTATAATAATTTATCGTATTAAGTGTCATTCATTCATTACAACATACACATTTATCATAGATAATATTTCAGAATTTACTTTCCTAATAAACTCGTTACTTTAATAATTAGTGACTCATATGTTTTCAGCCTCAGATCATCGGTTTGACCCCTGAGAGCCATTAGATATTAACTTTATCTCTATAATCGGTGAAAATACTTTCAGACTGAGTTTGTGCTGATATATTTGTGTTTTTGTGACATCACTCCCGCGTTCGGAGCAGCTTTTACAGCAGCTAAACGCCCCGTGAAGCGGCTCCTCGTCTCTCAGGGAGGATTTCCGCTGTATTTGCAGTACTGTCTCTTTCACGGCGAGGATGCCGCCCAATTAAAAACTCAGAATGTGTTACTCAGCAAAACCAAACGAGCGTCGACTGCTGTGCAGAAGCTCACGACGTGGAGGACTCAACTTCTGCTGCCGGAAAGTTTCGGCGGGTTTCAGCTTCCAGATGGTCGACGGATCCGTTTAATGCAGGATGTGACTGCTGCTGCAGTAAAAACATTCACGAGTCACAGAGGACACGGAGCAGCTTTAAGCAGAAATACACTCAGAAGTTGTTGTAATTCACCATTAAATCCTAATTAATGCTTTATAAATGTTTGAGGAATCAGTGCTGGGAAATCTGGGCGACCTTTGACCTTAAAGTGAAGAGTAAAGTTATGATTTTATCATTTATCATTTACTACTAACTTTATTAGTTATCATATATTTCACTCTGAAATAAACTTTGATATGTTGTGTGTATATTACTAGTCTAATCTATAGGAAAAGGAAAGGGATATAATAAACTATGTAAAATTAATAAAAAAACAACATATTAAAAAAGAAAAAAATTATATATCATATAAATAATAATGTAAAAATTACTAAAATAGAATAATAATAAATAAAGAAAAATAATTAACAAATAAAATAAAGAAATAAATATTATAATAAAGAAATAATATAAAAATAATTTATTTTTACAAAATATTACAAAATAGAATATTAATAATAATGAAGAAAAAAGGAAATTAAAAATAAATAAAGAAATAATAGCCTAATATAATAAAGAAATAAAATTAAAAATATTATAATAAAGAAATAAAATAAAATAAATAATAAAATAACATAATACATTAAATAAAAATACAATATTATAATAAAGAAATTTATTAGAAAATAAAATAAAAAGTAATAAAGAAATAAAAAAACAAATATCCAATATTATCCAAAAAAGTAAAAAAATATATAATATAAATGATAACATAAAAATCACTCAAATAAAATAATACAAAATAGAACCATAATAAAGAAATAAATAAAAAATAAAGAATTAATGAACTAATATAATAAATAAATAAAATTATAATAAATAAAATAATAATATATTATAATGAAGAAATGGAATAAAAAAATAAAATAACATATAAAAAAGAAATGAATACATTTAAGTAATTATTAATAAAGAAATACATTATAATATAATAAAAATAAATAATGAAATAAAATATAAATATAGATTATGCATTAATGATTCTGTATAGGATACACTTCCTAAAACATTATGTTCTGTGTTAAAACCATGATAAATCACCTTTGACCTTAAAACATCCTTGTTGCAGGATAAAATCATGACATTTTCATTCAAAACTCAAAGGAATAATGATCAGTTTACAAAGATTTTCTCCAGTTTATCACATCTCTACTTTCTTTGGTGAATGGTGGCATCTGACCGGTGAAAGGCGGTGCGTTGCCAGGTCTGCAGCAGCGTTGCCAGGTCTGCAGCAGCGTTGCCAGGTCTGCAGCAGCGATACCAGGTGGGCTCTGACAGAGACGGGTGAACAGACTCCGAGGAGCAGAGGGAAGGAGCCAGAATCTGCCCAACGTCTACAGACACCAGCAAAATCCCCACATGACACAACATATGGAGCAGCTGAATCCTCCTCCACCATCCCATCCACCCATTCACCATCCACCCATCCACCCCCAGCTCCACCTCCACCCCCAGCCTCCTCCTGACACACAGACATTCTGTAAAAAAAAAACCAAAAACAAAAAAGAAAAACAGAAAAAAGGCTCCAAAGCTGCGATAGCAAGTGTTGGATTTGAATATCTATTTCTGTAACAATGGCAGCCGTGTCGGGATCCTCTGAAGACATGAAAGTCGCATCCCAAATGCGCGCTGATATTTCCCGTGTTGAAAACACCTCGTTGTGTGTGATAAATGAGCTCAGGAAGCTCGTTAGGAGGAAACATTTGTTTTCTGTCGGTGAAGGTCTGAAAACTAAAAAGGAAAAGGTGTGGGAGAATTTAAAAGAAACACAAAATCAGAGCAATGTGAGGTTTATTTGTGATGTTTGTGTTGATTGGATGGATCCAGTGGATGAATGCATGAATATAATCAATGGTTGGGTGAATCCAGTGGTTGGGTGAATGAATCTAGTGGATGGATGAATCAAGTCTATGGTTGGGTTAATCCGGTGGATGGTTGGGTGAATACAATTGGTGCTTGAGTACAATTGGTGCAGTGGATGGATGGGTTAATCCAGTGGATGATTGGATGAATCTAGTGAATGGTTGAGTAAATTCAGTCGATGGTTGGATGAATCTAGTCAACGGATGAATCCAGTGGGTGGATGAATCATATCGATGGCTGGGTTAATCTAGTCGAGTCAATAGTTATAGGTGAATCCAGGCGATGGATGGATGAATCCAGTGGTTGAAAGAATCCAGTGGATGGTTGGATGAATCTAGTGAATGGATGGATGAATCCAGTGGATGGTTGAATCAAGTCGATGGTTGCGATAATCAAGTGAATGGATGAATCCAGTGGATGGATGGATGAATCCTATCGATGGCTGGGTTAATCTAGTCGATGGATGGATAAATCCAGTGGATGGTTAAATGAATCCAGTGGATGGATGAATGAATCCAGTCTATGGTTGGGATAATCCAGTGTATGGATGGATGAATCCTATCGATGGTTGGATGAATCTAGTGGATAAATGAGTTAATCCAGTGGATGGATGGATGATTCCAGCTGATGGTTGGATGAATCTAGTGGATAAATGAGTTAATCCAGTGGATGGATGGATGGATGGATGATTCCAGCTGATGGATGGATGAATCTAGTTGATGGATGGGTTAATCCAGTGGATGGTTAGATGAATCCAGTCTATGGTTGGGTTAATCCAGTAGATGGATGGATGATTCCAGTTGATGGATGGATGAATCCAGTGGATGGATGGATGATTCCAGTGGATGGATGAATCCTATCAATGGCTGGGTTAATCTAGTCGATGGATGGATAAATCCAGTGGATGGTTAAATGAATCCAGTGGATGGATGGATGAATCCTATTGATGGTTGGATGAATCTAGTGGATAAATGAGTTAATCCAGTGGATGGATGATTCCAGTGGATGGATGGATGATTCCAGTTGATGGATGGATGAATCCAGTGGTTGGGTGAATCCAGTTGTGGAGTGAATCCAATTAATGGTTCGGTGGATCCAGTGGATGATTGGATGAATCCAATTGATGCTTGAATGAATCTAGTGGATGGATGAATCCAGTCAATGGTTGAATGAATCCAGTCTATGGTTGGGTTAATCCAGTAGATGGATGGATCATTCCAGTTGATGGATGGATGAATGGATGAATCTAGTGGATGGTTGGGTTAATCCAGTGGATGGTTAGATGAATCCAGTCAATGGTTCAATGAATTCAGTCTATGGTTGGGTGAATCCAGTGGATGGATGGATCATTCCAGTTGATGGATGGATGAATGGATGAATCCAGTCTATGGTTGGGTTAATCCAGTAGATGGATGGATCATTCCAGTTGATGGAAGGATGAATCTAGTGGATGGATGGATGATTCCAGTTGATGGATGGATGATTCCAGTTGATGGATGGATGAATCCAGTGGTTGGGTGAATCCAGTTGTGGGGTGAATCCAATTAATGGTTCGGTGGATCCAGTGGATGATTGGATGAATCCAATTGATGCTTGAATGAATCTAGTGGATGGATGAATCCAGTCAATGGTTGAATGAATCCAGTCTATGGTTGGGTTAATCCAGTAGATGGATGGATCATTCCAGTTGATGGATGGATGAATGGATGAATCTAGTGGATGGTTGGGTTAATCCAGTGGATGGTTAGATGAATCCAGTCAATGGTTCAATGAATTCAGTCTATGGTTGGGTGAATCCAGTGGATGGATGGATCATTCCAGTTGATGGATGGATGAATGGATGAATCCAGTCTATGGTTGGGTTAATCCAGTAGATGGATGGATCATTCCAGTTGATGGAAGGATGAATCTAGTGGATGGATGGATCATTCCAGTTGATGGATGGATGATTCCAGTTGATGGATGGATGAATCCAGTGGATGAATGGGTTAATCCAGTGGATGGATGGGTGATTCCAGTTGATGGATGGATGATTCCAGTCAATGGTTCAATGAATCCAGTCTATGGTTGGGTGAATCCAGTGGATGAATGGATTAATCCAGTGGATGGATGGATGATTCCAGTGGATGGATGGATGATTCCAGTTGATGGATGGATGATTCCAGTTGATGGATGGATGAATCCAGTGGATGAATGGGTTAATCCAGTCGATGGATGGATGATTCCAGTGGATGGATGGATGATTCCAGTGGATGGATGATTCCAGTGGATGAATGCATTAATCCAGTGGATGGATGGATGATTCCAGTGGATGGATGGATGATTCCAGTTGATGGATGGGTGAATCCAGTCAACGGTTGAATGAATCCAGTCCACGGTTGTTTCTCCTCAGCAGCAGCAGCTGCTCCCTCGTCTCGTTAATGATCCGGAGGTTAATTAACACTCGGCTCTGCAGGCCAAACATGAGATGATGGAGGGAGGTGTTTGACCTTCACTTTCACCGCTCTGCACGTTCACATTCAAATACCTGTCCTGTTTTTCCTGATATTAAATATCAGAAATACCGATTACACATTGAAATGCTTCCATCAAATCATTAGAGGACATTTATTTAGTACTTTATTCATCCCACAACAGGGACATTTAGTTGTTGCCGCAGTTTATAGAAGTTAAAGAACGATGTGTTTGATATAAGAGTATTATTTAGGTAAATCAATAATAGTAAAAACGTAATAAAACTATAATTATAAATATTATAAAATATATATAAACATAAAGCCAATGGTATAAATATAAGTATAAATAATAAAAGTACTACTGAGGAGTTTAGTATGAAGCAAGCAAGAATATTGATGAAATATATATAAAAATATAAAAATCAATTTGCAATATAATAACCCATACAGATTAATTATTATTATTAATTAATTAATTTCCCTTGTTCTTATTATTTTATTTATTTATTAATACTTTTTATTATTATATTATTTTTATTATTTAACATTTTATTTATATTTATTTTATTTGGATTTTTTTTAAATACTAATAAAAGTACATTTATATTGTTATTTATTTTAATTTATTTCAATAACATTTCATTTTTATTTTTAATTAATTATTTAGTTTATTGAAATTCCAATGCAGCAGCAGAATTACACACAACATACATACAAACTATACATTTTAAAATATCAAAATAGCAATATAAAATAAAATAAAATAAAATAGAAATATACAATAATTGTATATATCGGATGTATGTCAATAACGAATGAGAATTAAAAATAAATACAACAAAAATAATAATAAAAACAGAATTATTTGTCGTGTTTTCAGTGGGGTGGAGATGATGGAGATGATGTAGGACTGGAGCCTCAGAGGTTTCTGTCTGTTTCACTTTCATTTCTTCATCTTCACGCCATGTGGTGCTAGAGAAATAAATAAATAAATAAATAAATAAAAACAGCCCTCAGGAAGAGGAGCAGCAGCATTTCTGTGGCTTTAGGACATGTCCAGATGTTCAGAACATCGGAGCGGCATTAACCACAGGCCCAAACACCCTCAGACGTTCACATTCACAGCCTGAAAAACACCATGATGCTGCTGCTGCTGGTGCTTCTGATTCTGCTGCTGCTGCAGGTCCAACCGGTTTAATTGTCCAAAACATTAGATTCATCCTCATGTCACAGATTGCAAATTACATAACTATGGCAGCGTCTCTGGGTGATTTCTGGGGACGAATCCGGTGCCAAGTCATGACACCACAGACCAACGAGCTGCTGATTCATCTCTGATGGGTTTTTATGCTGCAGAGACGCCTGATTCCATCTGTCGTCTCCCACCGATCAAACAGGGAAACAATAGAAATCACTATGAAGTTACAGAAAAACAACAGAACCAGAGCTGGAAACAGACTCCAGCAGAAAAACTCGGAGAATCATCATTTACAGTCTAGTAACTAATGAATTACAGAATTTACATTGCAAATTATAAAAGTAACTAGTTACTTTAGAAAGTAATGTTCAATTACATTATCTTCATTTTTCCAAAAAGCTGTGATAAAAAATCAACGTTTTTATAGTCAGGCATGAAAAGGAGACTTTTATTTTGAAGGGCATACAATTTACGAGGTCACATGACCAGGATATCCCTATTGCTGATGGACATTTGACATGTCTCACAGCAGAAAGTTGCCTTTTATTCAGAATTTGTGATAAATTTTCACCAAATAAACAATTTAACTCACAACTTTGTATGATATTTCTTAAAGATATCTATTATTTTAAGTAAACAACATTCAAAACCTTTTATTTTTAACACGTCTTAGTAATATTTTATATAATAGAGTATTAATACAATAAACTATTAACAGAAACAATCTAAACTAGTTTAATGTTCTCAGTGTTAGTCTGGAGAAAATATTTGCAAAACACCTTATTTTATTATTTCTGGTTGTAAAAGGAAATGCTTTTATTTTGAAGTCTCCATGAAATGATAAGACACGTTTGTCTCTTTTTATAAGCTCCATCATATTTGAGGAAAATAAATAAATAAACGAGTCAATTAGATCAGTAATTACTGAATAAAGTAATAGTATTAGTTAGAACCATGTTACTCCATCACTGGGAACCTAATAAAAGAGAATTAAAAAGGTAAATCATCGTCAGACTCCAGGTTAAATGCAGTAAAATGAGGAGCAGCTGCTTCTAAAAGTGTTCTGTGTTCTCAATTAATTAAAAAATGTCTTTAATTATATCCACAATGCTATTTAACATCTCTTCTGAGAAATAAAACATCCATAAATGACTAGTTTTAAACTCATTTATTTCATTTTTGTCCTGTAGAATCTTGTTGAGCCTCAGTTGTTTTTTTTTCCAGCAGAAATCAGAGCTGCGACGCCTGAAAAACAAAACGTGGGACCAGAATAAATCGAAAATGGACCCAGAATATAAAATAAATTGATGTAAAATGCAGTTTGTGTTATTGCTTTTGACAAAATCTTTAATATCTGCTGTTAGCAGAGAACAAAACACTATTTTACTGGATGATTGGACGTTTATCTTTATAGATTCTACTTAAATTGTGTTTTTTGGACTTTTGACTTTTTTAAAACCCAAACAACAAGAACATTTCTAATAATTTTACTATTAGAAAAACAGAGTGTTTCTTATCTCAGCTGTAGAAGCGTTGGAGAAAAAGGACATAACTTTAACAAAGAGCGAAAATATGATCCGAAACATTAGAATATATTGATAAGACACAACCAGAAATGAAAACCAAAGATATTATAGAGATAAAAAGAACATTAGAAAAGGCAAATAACTAAATAACATTACTTCTACTATGGAATATTGCCACCCCATTAAAATAGTCAATTTCTACTAATGAGTGATAAAGGCTTTAGGCTATAATGTTTTATAGGAATTTAGTCTAAATTTTACAAGTTAAACTTTAATAATAATTTAATATAAAGGGCTGTGCACATCAATATATTTAGTATGCAGCCAAATATAAAGAAAGAAAGGAAGTTCCAGGATCTTAAATCTATTAAAATTAGAAAATTCATCTTATCTCAGGTTTCAAAAAGTTGATGAAGTGATTTACATTTAATAAAAAACCTGGGAAAGTGATGAAAAAGGAGCTGATTAGTTTAATTCAACTCCAGGTTAATGTAAGTTTAGAGTTTATTCATCAGGTGTTTTAGTGGTTTAATTATTTATCACTGAACAGTGATAATTGACAAGATGATTCTTGTTAATGAGTGAAAAATAATGACATATCTGCATTAATAGTTTACTTTTTGATGAATAGTTGATGCTATTATAACGCAGCATCATAAAAGTCAAACTGTACGCTGATGACATCCTGTTATTTGTCATTCAGACCTGAAGAAATGGACGTTTTCTTGGTTGAACAACTGTTTAAATACATTAAGGAACTGGATGGAAAATAATTTCCTGCAGTAAAATACAGACGTGATGTTGATTCTACATCTCAGGTTTCAAAAAGTCGTCAAAACTGGACGTTGGAGATGAGATACGTTCAATAAAAAACAGACAAAGAAGATCTGGGAAAGTGATAAAATAGGGAGATGACGTTAGTTTAATTAAACTCCAGGTTAATGTAAGTTTAGAGTTTCACTATGGAATGAAAGGACAGTTTAATCCAGGTTTAAACTTGACTGAAATCACACTAGTCTTGTGTGAAAAGCCCAAATATTATTCTATTATTTCACATTTAACACGACACAAAGTTCTGGTATTTTAGTCAAAGAAAAAAGTACTTTAGTCTATTTTTAGTCGACTAATCTTGCATTTGATAAAGTTCTTCGTGTATCACAAAAACTTGAAAAAGCGACTTACTCAGTCATTTTAATAGGGCGATGATATAATTATTTAAGTGGTAGAAAATAAGGAGGGAGCCCCTTTAATGAGTGTAAAACTATCCGTTGATTTGCATAATCACTTTATCATATTTAAGGCGTAAAGCAGCAGCGTGGGGACTCTCTTCATGTTGATTCTCTGCAACAGTTGGAGCTGTCAGACGTTGCTGCTGAGCTTCGCGGGAGGCTCAAACCATTTCTGCTTCGTTTGCACAAAAAATACAGGAAAAGCACCGCTGTTGATTCATTATTACGCCTTTTTCCTACTTTTTTTTCCTCCCCCCTGACAAGCCCGGCCTGTGTAGAAACACACACAGCTAATTAATCCCTGAGAGTTTGGGAAGGTTCTGGGACAGAAGGCTGACAGGTGACAGGTGACCACCAGGGGCGTTACTTTAGGAAATCACCGGAATATCTGCTGACTGCTGCTTTTTTTCCTTTTTCCTAATTGCTAAAGAGAATTTTATAAAAGAAGCGTTGCAGCGGTGTCGTCGTTAATTAATTTTCAGGCTTTATATTTCAGGCTTCTAGTTGTGTTTTTCAGGAGGAGAGAGGACAGATTGCTGCTAATGGAGAGTTAAAGGAGGAGGAGAAGCAGGAAAAGCAGCAGGGAAGCTGCTCTAATGAATGTTGGACGAACCGGAGACGGGATAATTTGGTTAATGTTGAAACAAACGGCTGCTTCCTCTTATACAATAGAACAGAGGCGTCGTCTCAGCTTAAAGCAGGAACTCAACCTCCGAGGAGGTCCAGGAGTTCGAAACATAAGGACAGATTTAACTTTAAATGCAAATGGTGAAAATGATAAAAACTACTCAATAAATATTGAACAAATACATCC
Source organism: Lepturacanthus savala (assembly GCA_030544235.1). Classification (NCBI taxonomy): domain Eukaryota; kingdom Metazoa; phylum Chordata; class Actinopteri; order Scombriformes; family Trichiuridae; genus Lepturacanthus; species Lepturacanthus savala. Next base: position 2,686,743 of record CM060467.1, read on the forward strand.
CTGTTTAAAAATCCATGTGCATTAATAATGATTTATTGGATTATTCACCTTTATTTCCCTCCAGGTTTACAACAATAGCCACAAATTCTAATTACTTCAGCTTAATTTTGCTGATAAATTGTGCACAAACCAAAATATTTCCCCTGCAGCTGAGAATCATAGAGTCATAGAAACTCAAACTAAAATATATATATATTTATATAAAAGTGATCAAATTCTCACAAAGACAATGATAAATTACTGATGTTGAGACAGAAAAATCAGAAGATAATTAAATTCATAGTGGCAACATTTCAGTTTATTGGAGAAAACACAAAGTCCAGCAGTTAGAATTAGAAAAAGCTGAACATTTTAATTTAAATGAACCAATCTGGTGCAATTTGAGACTAAAATCAATAAATTATCAACTATCAATAATCATTATTAATGCATAATATCAGTTTTCAGATTAAGATACACACTAATTAATCACCTTTTAAATCTGGAAATTAGTTTTTAAGCAGTTTTTTTAGTATATTTTAGTCTGAAACTTCTTCTTCTTGTCTTAATTAGTGTATCATCAACATCATTAATCAACATATAAAAAGATAATAGTTAATTTCACATATTTACTTCCTGCTGCAGGTTTATATCACAGAGATATAGTCGGTTAATTTGAGCCAGAATCAAACTGCAGGTAAAATGTGTCAGAATTAAAGTAATAAAGTGGTGAAACACTAAAAACAAGTGAATTATCCTCATGGAAACATGAAGTGTTGCAGTAGGAACACCATTAAACACTCATAGAACAGGACGTCTTTTATATAATTAAACATGAAAGATGGATCAGTATTGTTGTTAATGACAAATTAATATAACATTAGTGTTAAAATACATAAAAAAATCATCTGTGACGACCACATTCTGACCAGAAAGACTCTTTCCTGACTCCAGGGAAATAAAAAACACCTCCAGAACAAGGAGAGAAACTAGACAAAGATAAAGAAACAACTAAAAAAGTCACTGTTTCATGAAGAAGAAGAAAATAAACTAGACTCACTGATGGAGACACAGGCTATAAATACACCTGCAGGGAAATGAGAAACAGGTGAAATCAATCAGGAATCAGTGGAGACACAAGAGGAAGTGACCTGAAACGAGAGGAGAGTGAAATTTCAAAATAAAACAGGAAGTCACAAAACAAACATGGAGACAGGAAATAGAAACTGAGCTGCACTGACACATTCTAGTGGTTTTAATTTAATATTTATTTATTATATATTTATTGTGTTTGGGTTTGTGTGTATTAGTATGTGTGTGTGTGTGAGTGTATGTGTGCTTATTAGTATGTGTGTGTTTTTGCATGTGTATTTTTTGTGTATGTGTGTGAGTGTGTGTGTATTAGGATGTGTGTATGTTTTTGTGTGAGTGTATTTTTTTGTGTGTGCGTGGGTGAATGTTTTTGTATGTGTGTGTTTATGGTTGTATGTGTGTATTAGCAAGTGTGTGCATGTGTATTTTGTATGTCTGTATTTTTTTGTGTGTGTGTGAATGTTTTTGCATGTTTTTTTTGTGCGTGTATTAGCATGTGTGTGGGTATGAATTTTTGTGTGTGTGTTTTTGGGTGTGTGTGTGTGTGTATTAGCATGTGTGTGTGTGTATGTGTGTGTATTAGCGTGTGTGTGTATTAGCATGTCGGTGTGTGTGTGTGTGTATTTTTGTATGTGTGTGTTTTCGGGTGTGTGTCAGCATGTGTATGTGTGTGTGTGTGTATTAGCATGTGTGTATTATCGTATGTGTGTGTGTATTAGCATGTGTGTGTGAGTGTATTAATGTGTGTGTGTATTAGCATGTGTGTGTGTGTGTGTGTGTATTAGCATGCATGTATTATCGTCTGTGTGTGTATTAGCATGTGTGTATTATCGTATGTGTGTGTGTATTAGCATGTGTGTATTATCGTGTGTGTGTATTAGCATGTGTGTATTATCGTATGTGTGTGTGTATTAGCATGTGTGTGTGAGTGTACTAACGTGTGTGTGTATTAGCATGTGTGTGTGTGTGTGTGTATTAGCATGCATGTATTATCGTCTGTGTGTGTATTAACATGTGTGTATTATCGTATGTGTGTGTGTATTAGCATGTGTGTGTGTGTATTAGCATGTGTGTATTAGCGTGTGTGTCTGTATTAGTATGTGTGTGTGTATTATCATGTATGTGTGTGTGTGTGTGTGTATTAGCATGTGTGTGTGTGTGGTGTGTGTGTGTGTGTGTATTAGCGTGTGCGTGTGTATGTTAGTGTGTGTGCAGCAGCAGCAGTAGCAGCAGTAGCAGCAGCAGCAGCAGCAGTAGCAGTAGCAGCAGTAGCAGCAGCAGCAGCAGCAGCAGCAGTAGCAGCAGCAGCATCAGCAGCAGCAGCAACAGCAGCAGCAGCAGCAGCAGCATCAGCAGCAGCAGCAGCATCAGCAGCAGCAGCAGTAGCAGCAGCAGCAGCAGCAGCAGCAGCAGCAGCAGCAGCCTCGTACCGTTGGTTCTATGGGAGCAGACGTTAATATTCCAGTCAGATTCCTCCTGCAGAGAATCAGCTGATCTGCTCTGATTCTGATGCTGAAGCCGAAGCTGCACCTTCACATCAAGGTAAATATTGATCTGAGAAGTGGATCAATCACTCTGAGAGTCTCTCAGTGTTTTATTCATCACTTCATCCTCACTCTGTTCTTCCTGCTGCTGCTGCTGCTGCTTCCACCGCCCATCATTGAAATCCTCTTGAATTTTTCATGGAGTTTGTGACCTCACTGATGAAGCTGCTGGAGCAGAGATGCCCATGACCTTTGACCTTTGGCTGAGGTCACGTCCTTTCATTGTCAGCGTGCACAGGAAGTCAATGATATTCGATAATAAAAGAACATTTAAATCCTGAGATTCATTTATTTAGTCTATAGTAACAGGAAATAAAATAGGATTTCATACACATAACAGAATAGAACCTGCTTTTATTTGAAATAAAAGCTAAAAACACCATTTTACACTGAATTTGCTTCAGATCGGTATCAGAATTATCATTAAAGAGACAGAAAACATGGTTAAGAACTAAAATAAAGCAGCAAATCAGATTTTACATCACAGCAGAAGTTATAAATAACTGAGCAGTCACTAAAACATGTAGAAATATTCCAGGTTTCATGGTTATATTTGGTGTGTATAGCTCCAAGTCCTAGTTAAATTTGACCCTCTTTTATTTTGAAATTTTGCAGCTCCTTCCTGTGTATTTTGTCTCTTTTTGCTTCCTTGTTATCTGACATGTTTCACCTTTGTCTCTTTATTCTCTTTATATGATATTTTTGTGTGTTTAAGCCTATTTTTGTCAGATCTTCTGCATGTTTCATGTTTCCTGTGTCCTTTTTTTCTATATTTTTGCATTTAAAAGACTTCTCACTTCATCCTGCCTCTAATTTACAGTTGATTTGACTTTATCTTGTTTCTGTCTCATCTGCTTTTCTGGTGTTTTTGGTTATTTTTCTGTTTATATCTGTGTTTTATTTTGAAATTTTTAAGTTCCTTCCTGTGTATTTTGTCTCCTTTTGATTAATCTGTCTCTGTCTCATCTGGTTTTCTGGCTGTTTTTCTGTTCAATTCTGTGTCTACTTCCTCTTTTATTTTGAAATTTTAAAGTGTTTTATTATTATTTTTACTGTTTTTTATGTATTTTTGCAGTTAAAAGATCCCTCACTTCATCCTGCCTCTAATTTACAATAATAGGAAATAATGGTGTTTATGTTTTTTTTTCTGTTCATTTCCCTCTTTTATTTTGAAATTCTAAATGTATTTTGTCTCTTTTTGCTTCCTCATCACCTTTTTTTTTGTCTTTCAGCCTATTTCTGTTTGTTTGTTGTACTTTTATTTATCTTTTTTTCTGTTTCTTCTTTATTTTTGCAAATAAAAGTCTTTTCTTCATCCTGCCTCTACTTTACAGGAACAGAAAATAAAGTATTGAGGTTTTTAAATCAGTTTAAACAGTCTGAATTCATATTCATCCTGGTTTTCTGATGCTTTAGTTGTTTTTTTGTTCATTTCCGTGTCTAGTTCCTCTTTTATTTTGAAATTTCGTAGTTTCTTCCTGTGTATTTTGTCTCTTTTCCCACTTTACACAGAAAATAAAGTTGATTTTAACGTTTCTGTCTCTGTTTCATCTGTTTTCTGTAAGATTATATTTAGACAGAAAAAAACCTTGTGAATCATCTTCGTTTTATTCTACTGTAGCAGGTTAAACCACTAAAACACTAATAATTATGTAAATGAATGTGACCCAGGTTTAATTAACATCCATATTTATAAAGTCCTGTTGCTTAAAGGCAGAATCAGCATGATATTTATTATCTGATGAGTTAAATGAGCGTCTTATATGCAGAGTTAGTTCTAAACAGCTGCTGCTGCTCTGACTTTAAACAACAAACCAGATCTAAAAACTGTCTTTTTATTAATTAACCATTTATTTTATGAACGTTACATCAATAGGTGAGTTTGTGATTATGATCTGTTTTTAATATCTATATATTTCTATGAATATAAAAGTATTGATCTGTAATTTATTGATATTTAACAATAGATTTAGCATCATTTTTAGCATCAAGCAGACAGGACTTGAAATATATGCTAATAATAAGTGATTTTAATGCAAATTAGCATTTACTTCCTTTAAAATCATGTCAATATTTGCGTTTTTTAACCATATTTCCCCATTTGCTGCCTTCCTCCTCTCACTGGTTCCTGTTTAAAATGACTGTAGAACGTTCAGGAATATTTTAGGCAACAAAATAAAAGTCTTGAGTTTGAGCAGCAACATCTGCAGCTGTTGTTGGAGACAAAGATTGACAGAATCCACCTGTTCAGAGTCAGAAATACGAGAATCCTCTGAGGAAACGTCGGAGACTTGGACAGATACCAATAGCTGCTTCTTTATTTTTATATTTCTCTATGACAAAGCCATATGTTTGGCTGTTATTCAACCAGAAAACCTCGTTAGAAAACCTCGTTTTATACAAACAAACTTCTTGGAATAAATATTCATGTTGTTCCACTAAAATAAAAGTTAATTTACCAAAGTTTTAAATTCTTAAAATCACATCAACTCCTTCTTTCTCCTTAAAAATGATTATTTTCTCAGTTCAACTCAATCGATCATCAATGATCTGATCATTATAATCATTAACTCGTTAACTGCTCTGAAGCTCGTTAGAGGCTCGTTAATAATTAGAATCAGCTGTTTTATTCTGTGTGACTCCTGGTTTGAATGATTGAAATAATCCATGTATGTTGGTGGATTTTTAATGAGAAAGAAGAATTTAATCTGGTAAATTAACTCTTTTATACATGAATATTTATTCCAAGGTTTTTTTTATGCATATAAAATTGTATTTAAATCATATTTGACACAAGTTACACATGTGATTTTAATTTGAAGTTTAATTCCAGTTCTGATGCAATAAAACTCGTTTGTACACGTCTTAAAAATCAGATAAATTCATAAAAAACAGCTTCTCAGTTCAAACTGCACAGAAAACATTGAAGGTTAAACATTAAAGTGAATAAAAAATAGTTTGATTTGACATTGCAGTGTTTTTTTTGTGACTTACAACTTTTTCTGAAACTTTTTCCATAAATAAACCAGTTTAATTCCAGCAGCTGACATTTTTATGAAGGAATTTTTGTGATTTTAAGAATTTTAACTGGAAAATTGGGGGCAAAACCAACATCATACATGAATATTTATTTATTTAAATTAATGAATACATTTTTTTGTATTAAAAATTAAAAACAAATGTGTTTGATACAAGCTACATTGCATTTTATATAAATATATATATTTATTTATTATTTGGTGTCCTGGATTATCCTGGATTCACAAAACAATGAGAACAAAAACATAAAAAACACATTTCTGTATATTTATTCAGATTTGTCTTTCTTTTTTAAATACATATATATCTAAACTATATATTAAAACATGTCTGACACATGTTTCCTGAATATATTTGCATTTAAACTTCAACTTGACGTCATGAAAATCAGGTAAATTCAGAAAAAACACTCACATTGAAGGTTAAACATTAAAGTGTTTGAGTTATTTGAGTGTTTTTTGTGATATTTTCACCTGTCGCTTTGATAAATTCAGTCTTTTCTCCATAAATAAAGCAGGTTTAATTGCAGCAGCTGTTTCTGTGATATTTTCCAGGTCCAGACCTCAGAGTTTAAACGTTTCCTGCAGCATTCAGCGCCTCATGAAAAGAATCCTCGCCAACACCAGCTTCATCTTTCTAAAAACGGCCTGAGAGGTTCGGCCTTCAGCTTCAAATCATCAAACTCACCTTTTTATTCCCTGAACGGCGACTCGTTCGTCTTCAGGAGGAGAAGAAGCAGAAACACAAAGATCTGAAGCTGCAGAAACAAGAAGCTGTGACACGCAGCAGGTTCCTGAACGTGATGAAGAGTCGATTTTAACGCTGGAAAACACAGAAAATGAAGTGAACACAGCGTTTAAATCACATCTGTGTGAATCTGTTGTCTCTAAATCCGATTTAGACAAGTTCTGAGTTCATAAATCAGGTTAAAGCAGAATCTGCAGCTTCTATTTCTGCATCAACACAAATATTAAACCATAAAACTGCTGCTGCATCATGACGTCACATGTTGGAGCCATTATTCTGCAAATCTTGATGCTGTAACAGAAATTAAAGCTGTAAAATACAGAAAATGGTTCAGAAATGATGTTTTAATCACATCTATATGAATTTGTTGTGTTATGTGTGTTTGTTGTAGGAATATGAATAAAAATCTGGAAAACATCAATGTTAAACCAGAATTTTCAGCTTTTTTGCATCTCTACAACACAAATATTACAATTAAAAATAGAAAAATTAAAGCTGTAACATGCAGAAAATGAAGCGGAACACAATGTTTTAATCACATCTATATGAATTTGTTGTTTCCAAATCTGATTTTGTCAAGTTCTGAGTTTATAAATCACATCAGTATCAGCTGCTGCTGCAGGAATATGAAGAAAGAACTTTAAATTATTGCATCCAACGTTTATTTTAAATAATCAAACTGCTGCTGCTGCATCATAATCTCAGATTTCTACAGAATAAATAGAAATATCACAGTAATTTAATTGCAATTATAATATATCACAGTGGATGTATTGATTAAGAGTTATAAATATAGATATAATAGATATTTCCTTGAATAATCCCATTTTTATTATTTATTTGTACTTGTTTTAGTGCAAAATATCATTTATATTTAGGATAAAGAAGCAGAGTTTTGGTGAGAAATCAAGAAGTTAGTTGAAGAAGAAGAGCAGCAGAGATATTATTATTCTGAGGAGGAGGAGGAGGAGGATGTTATTATGATTGAATGAACTTCTTCTCTGTGTCTTTTTGCCTCGAGCAACATGAAAACCTCTGGAGGAAACATCTGGAACATGGAGGTGACACTTCCTCTAAAAACCAAATCTATGAAACACACACGGCTGCACAGAAACTGTTTCTCTGCACCAGAAACTGCAGAAATCAGAATTAAATCCACAAATGTTGTACTTTTATATACGATTCTGAATATTATCTTAAAGGTGTTTGATTTAATGAACAATTCAGACATGAGGGAAATAAAAAAGTTAATTACAAAAAACATTGAGAAGAACAATATACATTATGTTTTAATAATTACAGTAGAATAAATGACATTAAATTAGTGATTTCCAATGAAAGGGTCTTGTATATGAAACATAGAATGGAAATAAAGTTTATATTTTTGAATAAAAATGGAAAAATGGTGAAATATATTTCTGTATTTTTATATACTTGTATAATTAATTTGGCATTTTTTAAAAAATAAGTGCATATGCAGCTGTAAATAATTATATTTATTATTATTATTATTATTATTATTATTATTATTATTATCACCCAGTCTGCATGATGCATCCTCTGAAATTCCCAGTAATTATTTCAGTTATTTTTGACTATTTTTTCTTTATGTTGTCTTTTATTTGTAGTTTTGTGTTTTCATGTTTACAAAATATTTTAAAATATACTAAATAAAAAAAAAATCACAACATCCTCCCTGACAATATGAAACCATCCAGTTTGAGTTAAAAATCTAAATAATAACAAGAAATTGTTTAAAATGCTTGATTTAAAGAAGTGATTTATTTTTATTTTTCTTACTTAACACGAAATGTGGGCATATGCAGCTGGAAATATTTATAATAATAATAATAATAATAATAATAATAATTAACTCTACATGATGAGTCCTGTGACTAAAATTCTAAGTAATTATTTGATTTTTTAAAAATATTTTTCTTTATTTTTTTGTATTATTCTTTGTTTATTTTGCCTTTTTTTGGTAGTTTATCTTTTTATACAAATATTTTAAAAGATATTAAATACAAATCATCATCATCCAGTTTGAATTAAAAAATATAAATAATAAATATAAAAATAAATATATTTATTTTTTGTCTTATGTTTTGTTGGTTTTGTCTCATGTTGGTAGTTTGTGTAAAATAAAAATCACAAAATAAATCCTGATAAAATTAAATCATCCAGTTTGTGATAAAAATATAAAAATATAAAACCACCCAGACTTTTGTTGTATTGTTGAGCATCTGTGAGTGTTTTTTTTTCCAGCTCGGATCAATATTCCTCCTGCGTTGTGAGACAGCGACGCAGCCACAAACAACAAAGCTTTTCCCTAAAGAAACGCTCCAAACCAGCTTCAATAATTCTTCAGATGAAGCAGCAGCCATCGACTCTCGATATCAATGGATCATCTCATGTGTGGAGATGCACACGCAGCAAAAAACAGGACGAACGTGGCCCTGACCCCTGTGACCTTTAACGTCTGAAATATCTCCAACCGCCGTTAGAAAAAAAAAACACGCGTGAAGGTTAATTATTTAGACGCTGGAAGCTGTTTCTCCTGCTTTAAACTGCAAATCAGCTCTATTACATTGCATATGGCAACAATTACAGCAAAAACAAGACTTTTTCACCTCAATTCTTGAATAAATTGATATAAAACAAGTTTGGAAAATATGGTGGATGACATATGTGTCACATCAGGCTTTAACCTTAAAATATTCATGGAAAACATGAATATTTTTATGTTTTTACAGTTACAGTTTCATGTTTTTACAGTTAGGTGCAAACAGGGGCTTTTATTTTGAAAGAAATGCAATTCATGAGGTCACATGACCAGGATATCCCTATTGCTCATGGACATTTAACATGTGAGCATCACTGTCTCATAACTTTTTTTAATATCCTAATATATATATGTTTTTAATCCTGAGACTATGTTTGCAACCTTTTTTTTAAATTATTATTATTTTCAAACCTTTTTAAAGAGTTAACCTATCTACTACCTAGTGTTTAGAATTAAACCACATGATATTTTTGACTTTATCCCACATACCATGGGAGTAACCGGTGTTTCCTGCTTTGTTCTTTGACCAGGAAACAATTATACCATTTTTCAGAAAGAACAGTTTGTGTTTTAGGTCCCATTTAGACACCATTTCAGCTAATCCCTGTAAAAAGCTAATAAAAGCTAATAAAAAGACAAATTACACCCTAACTCTTTATCTGAAAAAATGAAAGTGATGGAACATGATGAGCTCAAAGCTGCATGAAAGGACTTTACAACCTGTAGCCTACAACCTCTGCAACGATTAATTAAGCTTGATTAACCCTTTATGCGCCACTGACGACTTCAACCAAATAGGGTGTGAAATGTATGAGCCATTTTATCAGAGCAATGGGTCAACATCAGTGAGTGTTGGCTATTTAAAATGGCCTAAATAATAGATATATTTCAAAAATATGTAAGAAAATGCTGTGCATTGCTATGTAAGTCAATGAGACTCTATTAGGTTGTATACACTAGGAATTTTACGTATTTGCATGTTGTTGCTATGGAAATAAATCTATTTTAGCATATTAGAAAACAACCTTCAGTTATGAGACAGTGACGCTCACATGTTAAACGTCCATGAGCAATAGGGATATCCTGGTTATGTGACCTCATAAATTGTGTGTCCTTCAAAGTAAAAGCCCCCTTTTCACATCTAACTGTAAAAACATCACAGCGTTTTAGAAAAAATGAAGACAAAGCAATTGTTGCCTGAATATTCTATAATCCAAGATGGCTCCTGTCCTATAGCGTCATAATATGCAAATTAGATCCATACATAAACTTTAGGTCGTCCTTAATATTTCTCTAATTTACAGAACGTCTCTATCTCTTATCACTTTTAAGTTATAGCCTTTTGACGTCAAATAGACGTCAAAATTAAAGCTCAAAGTTTTCAGTTCAAGATAATATTCTAAATTAAGAGGATTATTTATTTTTGCTCAGTAACTAATGAAAGCAGCAACATCTTCCATCTGTCCATCGTCACTTGTTGATCTGGTAGAAATGATCCAGGTCGTCTGTCCAGCAGGAAGCAGCTCGCTGCCACCTAATCCGACCAGAAACATGTCCAGTTCCCTCTGAACCGACCATCTGATGCTGCTAAATCCGTCCTGTTTACTGTCAAACATCATCACGATGTAAAAGACGAACAAACATGTTATAAACATGCAGCAGCAGCAGCGTTAGCATCAGAGGTTAGCCACGTCTGATCTGTCCAATCAGATTTAATGCTGTAACCATTAGCAACACAATGTTATTAAGCATTAATGAAGCTACTCATTGAAGATTTCATGTTAAAGCAACCAGAAACATCAGGTGGAAGTTTAGTTTTAGTATTGTATTAAGAGCTTATATTAGTTTTAGTCATTTTGACTTGTATTTTTTGTTGTTGTATGTTTTAGCCGACGAAAAGTCCTAGTATTTTAGGCTAGTTTTAGTCAGTTTGGTCAGTTTTTCTTTAGTCTTCGACAGCAGGTTGATCATGTTAGTTAAAATTAGAGGAGCAGTCGTGCACACACACTAACACACACACATTACCAACAGGGGACTGTCAGTTTAAACTGAACAAATCTAAATATAATATAACATTTACTCTAAAGGTGTTTCACTATAAAATTACTGAAAATGTGCCTTTTAATTATTTTTTAATACATTGCCAAGTGGGGACTTGTAGTTTCAGGTGATGTCTATCTATCAAAGAGGGGACCTTCACTTTAATGCAGTAGAGCTGTGTAGTGTTTATCCACCACAGCAAACTTCCATCACCAGATGGATTTCCACACATTTTAACTTGATTTAAAACATGTCCAAGAGGGGACTTAAATGTTTGTCCACTGTTCGGTAGGTACACAAGTGCACACACACACACAAAGTACACCCATGTGTCTACTAACTCAATATTCCCACGTGTTTATAATAGAGATTGTTCTGTGAAAAGCTGTGATTGATAACAGGCGTAATGAACACCATCAATAATGTGGTTGTTAATGTTATTAGTTACACCTGTGTGTTTCCTGCTCTGACAAATCAAACTCGTGAGAAAGCGCTAACGCCTTTAACGACCTGTCACTTTTTATAAGTGAACAGTAATTCTACTTTATTATTGTGATGTCGCAAATTACCTTCTATGGGTGTTTGCTGCAGTTCTGCGGGTGATTATTTCACAGAAATAAGAGTGAAGTGGAAATAGATTCAGGCCCTGGAAACATTTTCTTGGACGTATATAATTATTTCAGAACAGATGCGGCAGTCCTAGAACGATCCCAAAATTGGAATATTTTAGCTGTGACATTGGGAAAAGTCACAATAGGCCCTCAAGGAACATTTTTTCTTCTTTCAATTTTTTTCTACCTCGATGAGAACGAGGACACGAGCTCCTGGAGCTCCACTGACCTCTGTCATCATCGCTGCTGAAATTGAGGTTAGATTTGCTTTAGGAGTTGGCAATTAATTCAGAATGGACCACTTCACTCTGCTGGCCCCATTTTAACTCTGGAAAAATGCACCTCACCATCATTCCTCCAACCCACCAACCCTCCACCGTCACCACCCTCCACCTCCACCAACACTACCTCCGCCATCAATTAATTTAGCCTGGACCGCCTCACTCTGCTGGCCCCATTTTAACTCTGGAAACTCTACCTCCATCACTCCACCACCACCATCATTCCTCCACCAACAATTAATTTAGAACAGACCACTTCACTCTGCTGGCCCCATTTTAACTCTGGAAAAATGCACCTCCATCACTTCTCCTCCAACCCTCCAACAACCCTCCAATAACCCTCCAATAACCCTCCACCAACCCTCCTCCAACTCTCCAACCCTCCAACCTTCCACCAACACTTCATCACTCCTCCAACCCACCACCACCATCCCACCGACTCTCAAACAATCCGCCAATAAGCCTTGAATAACCCTGCACCAACCTTCCACTAACCCTTTAACCCTCCACCAACTGTCCAATGACCCTCCACCACCACCAACCCACCGATCCTCCAACAACCCTCCAATAACCTTCAACCAACTCTCCAACCCTCCACCAACCCTTCAATAATCGTCCACCAACCTTCCATCAACCTACCACCAACCCTTCAATCCTCTAGCAAACCCACCGACCCTCCAACAACTCTCCAATAACCTTCCACCAACACTTCACCACTCTTCCAACCCTCCACCACCACCAACCCATCGACTCTCCACCAACCCTTCAATAACTCTCCAATAACCCTCCAACAACCCTCAAATAACCCTGCACCAACCTTCCACTAAACCTTCAACCCTCCACCAATCCTCCAATGACCCTCCACCAACCCTTCAATAATCGTCCACCAACACTCCACCAACCTACCACCAACCCTTCAATCCTCCAGCAAACCCACCGACCCTCCAACAACCCTCCAACAACCCTCCAACAACCCTCCAAAAACCCTTCAATAACCCTCCTCCAACTCTCCAACCATCCAACAACCCTCCACCACCACCAACCCACCGACTCTCCACAAACCCTTCAATAACTCCCCAATAACCCTCAAATAACCCTGCACCAACCTTCCACTAAACCTTCAACCCTCCAGCAACCCTTCAATAATCATCCACCAACCCTCCACCAACCTTCCGCCAACCCTTCAACCCCCCATCAACCATCCAATAACCTCTATCAACCAACCAACCCTCCACCACCAACCAACTGACCCTCCAACAATCTTCCAATAACCCTTCACCAACCTTCCAACCCACCTCCAATCCTCCACATCCACCACCATTGTATTGGATAATTTTGCTAAGTAAAACCCAGATGTTGTTTTTTTCCACTTTAGTTCATGTTTTCAGATTTAAGATAAGATAAAATACGATGATGATAAATCTTTACTGTCTCCCTTAGGAGAAATTTGTCTTGGACACAAGAACGCAGGTGACAATCACACTCTAGGAAACATAAAAATACTAAATAAAAGTACATGAAGAAAACTATATAAAGAAAATGAAACATCCAATAAATAAATCAAATAGTTAATAGTGGTTATCAGCATATTCTCGTATGAGTCTTTAGATATTTGTGATGATTTTACATGTTTTGCTGCAGATGCTAACAACAATAGAACATTATTTCTGCATCAGCATATTTTTAAATTCAGTTTAAAAATCTTAACAATAATAACATATATAATAATAATGCATAGATATGATGTTTATAATTGGCCCTTTGAGAGAAACCAGAACACTGATGTGGCCACGGGAAGAAACTGACTGACTCCCCTGGTTTAATGCTTTATTCTATTCTCTTTATCTTTGAGAACCTTTTCAAAGCACTGTACACACAAAATATATTATCATCCAGCATGAGTCACATTTACATTCATCTGCTTATCAGTTATTTGAGGACAAACGTCATGTGTTTTGCTGTTGTGCTCTTGACGCAGCTGAACTGTCCAAACATCTGACAGAGATACATGTGTTTGCTGCTGAAAACAAAGTGTTTCCCTGCATCCCCGAACGCCAGGAGCAGCTACTGTGAAGTACAGGACGTAGATCTGGTCGAGTGGATTGGTGAAGGGAACACGAGAGAAGTGAGGTCTGACTTTTTTGAGACAAGGGTGTACTGAACATGAACAACGAGCGCTCAGTGGGCAGGAAAATTGATGACAGCGTGTATGTGGAGCAGGAGCGTAGCCAGGAATTAAATCGCAAACCGGGCCTGAAAATAGTGCACGGGCCACAAAATCCATTCCATAAATAGCATTTACAGTTCATTACGAAGCAGGAGGTTTTCTGCTGTGTTGTCGGCTGCTGCGTCATCATCATCCTGGATTATAAGATGCTGCAAGGTGCAAAAATTCTATTTACCTTAAAGCCACTTTAAAGGTCTGTCCAGATCAGGTGTTTGTTTTCTTCAATATTGCACTTTTTATTGCATTTTTTTTCTATAAAAAGGGTGTTTTATCTCGCAGTTTCTCACTAAAAGCTGCTTTTTCTGTTAGGAGGCTGTAAATGACTGTGATGTTACAGTTGAAATGTGGAAGATTTGGCCAGAGTTTTATTTAAACTACTTAAGCCCCAGGCCTAGTTTTCAGTTTTCCTGCTATAAATGGTAATAAACCTGAAATATCTCTAAAACCATAAATGTTATGGACTTAAACCTGGATTCAAAAGAAATCTACAACAAGTGAGGTGACTACAGAAGAGTCGGAATCAATTCATGTTGCTTTTATATAATATAATATAGTGATACTATATGATTTATATGAATATATTCTGTAAGATGTTTTAAAAGGAGATTATAAATGAGCCAATAGTCCCTACTACTGATATTATATTAAACTATTTTCTTATTGTATTGATGTAGTGTAGTGGTGGAGCTGAGGGTTTCTACTGTGATTTATGAATAAAACTCAATGATGAACCTAAAACTTTCAACAGTGAAAATGATCAATACCAAACAGGCACCTGATGATCAGAAAAATGAAGATTTGGTGAATTTTATATGAGCACAACCCACATATTCAGCTGTGCTGCTCGTCCTATAAATGCATGTTCCTGACAAACTGGGCTCCATTTAAAAGAGAAATAAACAGGATTTACAACGATAAAAACCACAAAAGCCTTGTTACAACAAATAGATCCATGGTTCAAACCTGCAATCAAAGTTATAAAGTGTTAGAGAAGAAGAAAACAGGACCAGGTAATTATAGTACTATGGTGTGTTTTTCATATCCCCTAAAGAAATTATTCTCTGAAAATTTACTGCTTATTGTTCCCATCAATGAATTTGTTCTTCTGAAACACACACACACTCGTTAACGTGACCCTGTAGGGTCCTCTCTTAAATTCTGTCAAATATCGACACTCTGGGGACCCCCCCCCCACCTTTCTGTATGAAATAGACATAGTTTAACCTCCAAAAAAATCTTTCAGGCCAATGTCCCCACCCAACACACACACTCTTGTTTAACTGATGGCGTGGGGTCATTTATCAAATACCTACACTCTGGGGACCACCCTTTCTACATGAGATAGACACAGTTTCAACTGCCAAACATCTCTCAAGCCAATGTCCCCACCAAGATGCAAAAACAAACGGAAACACACACGCTCGTCCATCTGATCCCATGGGGTCAACTGTAAAATACCTACACTTTGGGGACCACCCTCACACACACACACACACACATACACGCTTGTTTATGCTGTGGGGTCATTTGTCAAATACCTACATTCTGGGGACCCCCCTTTCTATAAGGAATAGACATAGGTTCAACTCCAAAACATCTTTCAGGACACAGTCCCCACCAAGATAGATAAATGAACACACACACATGCTTATAAATAAGCGGGCACTCACACACATACTATGTATCTAACCCAATGGGGTCCTCTGTCAATAACTTACATTCTGGGGACCACCCTTTCTACATGAGATTTCAATGCCAATGTCCTCAACAAGCTAGATAAACAAACACACACACACATATACTTGATTATCTTACTCTGTGGGGTCAAATACCTACACTCTGGGGACCACCCTTTTCTACATTAGATAGACATAGTTTTAACTTTAAAACATCTTTCAGGCCAAGGTCCTCACTAAGATAGATAAACACACACACACACACACACACACACATAGAAACACTTGATTATCTGACTATGTGGGGTCACCTGTCAAATACCTACAGTCACTGCTTTCTACATGAGATAGACATAGTTTGAACCTTAATTTCCCCACCAAGACAGATAAAAAAACATACACACACATACACTTGATTATCTTACCCTGTTGGGTAGTCTATCAAATACCTACACTATGGGGACCTCCCTTTCTAAATGAGATAGACATAATTCCAAAAGACGTTCAAGCCAAAGTCCCCACAAAGATAGATAAACGGACACACACACACGTTAATTGGATGCTGTCAAATACCTACAATATGGGGACCACCCTTTTCTACATGAGGTAGACATAGTTTCAACTCCAAAATAGATAGATAAACGAACACACACACACACACACACACACACACACACACATACACACACACGCACTCGCACACACACACACACACGCACACACACACACACACACACACACACACACAGTGTCCCCCCATTTGTTAGTTTCAAGTGGCCTGTTCTCACACATTGTCCCTTAACAAGTGTCACAGCTGCTGGCAGGAAGCTCAGCTCCACTCATTAAAAAAAAAAAAACAAGCAGCAAAGAATCAGGAGCCACTTTAAACCCTGATGTTTCTGCAGCTTCGACTCGTTCCCATCGTCGTATCTTCCCGTTTCGCTGTGTGAGCTCTGCTATAAAAAAAACAGCTCTGGAAAACACAGTTTCAGTTGCATTGCATTGCATTTTTTTTCTCTTTCAAAATTCCAAATAGGATCAGTGAGGGATTAGTAACAGAATCAGCAACACGTCGCCTTCTTCTTCTTTTTTTTTTTTTCACCTGAGTGCAGCATCTGCTGGAGACAGATATCACCTCTCACCATCTGATACCTGGAGGGGAACACCTGCAGGAACGTGTGGTCGACACCTGCACACATTCATGCTGCCGCTGCAGTTCCCTGCAGCTCCTGTAGGGGGCACTGTGCAGCTGCTTCAGAACACTGCAACGCTGCATCTGAACGTCTCTGCTTATGTTTTCCTCTTTTTTTTTTTTTTTTTGCCTTTCTGCTTGGAGTAAATAGTCATTCTGGTCAGTCGGTAGGTCAATAATAGGTAAGAAACAGCTCGGTGGGAATTTTCCGCATCTTTCTGTAGTTCAAGCTTCATATTTTTTCCACAATAACTGCTGAATCTTGTCTCGATATTTTTCCACCAACGTGGCGAGAAAAAGCTTAAAGCTCAGTAACCTTGGATCGACCTCTGGCAAAAAAAAAAAAAAATAAAACAGCCAAAGCTCCGAGCTCAAGGTCACTCTATTACTTCCACAGCAGGGGGGTTGTGGGGGAGGGGATTCTCTTTCCTGATCTGTTTCCACTTTCTAAAATTTGATCCCATTTTGCTTGATTATTGCGGAGGCTGATGTGACCCACCGGGCTACATTAGTCACCTCGCTGCACAAAGGACGGAAAAAAGGAGCCGAGCAAGCAGAGGCTGGTGTTATCTCTGCTGCTGGAATCCATCACTTCACAGAGATGACTTAAGATATGGGAGATTTTACCGATTTTATAGAGAGAGGATGTTTGGGAACGTCTGTTAAATGTAAATGTTTTTATAGCAGAGCATGAAATATGGAGCAGAATTCATAAAAAATACAGGACAGGGGTAAAAATAATAAATTAAACTTTGCACCATGCAACTTTAAATGCAAGCTATAAATGCAGATATCATGCATTATTGCAAAAAACCGACCTGCCACCAGGAATCTATATATTCTATTTCATCTATACTCAACTCTTTGCCAGTTCTAATGTTATAGGGTATTTTTACATATACAAGAGAAGATTTTGTTTCCCGATCAGTGGCTGCAGTGCAGTAACAATAAAATAAAAAAAGGTAAATCATGATAAAATACAATAAAATAACATTGACTACAGGTCAACCCATCAATAACAGCGATAAAATGATAATTAAAAGGTCAAAAATGAACTTTGAACCTCAACTTTTAAGTCAAAATTAACATTTTTTTGCAAAAGTCACTAAATTCCAACATTCACAGTTTCAAATCAAAACAAAAATTATTGAATTTTCCTTTTTGGTGGAAAAGTTGAGGTTCAAAGTTCATCTTTGACCTTGGGATAATTGTATATAACTTACTGTATCTAGGTACTAGTATAATATGTAATAGGATAATATACTGTAATTATTAATAAACAAGGGCTGATTTGCTGCTTCTACATTTTTCTGATCCAACTTCTACATTTTTAGTGATAAATGACATTGAATGCAAGACTTTTAGTTTCTAAATGTAGATTTTACAGTGTAAATTGTGAGTATAAATGAGTCTTTTAGTTTCAGGTCAGTGTTTCATAAAAAATATAGATATTATGATGAAATACAATAAAAAGTTCATAATAAATCAATAATGTTGATGTAACAGTGAACAAATTATCAATAATAAATAAATACAAGGTCAAATATGAACTTTTTAGCTGAAATGAACATGAATTATGAGTTTTTTACAAAAAATGTGAACCTTCCTAAATATATATATGGCTTAAATGTGTATATATATTTTATATATTCATAACATATGTCTTAAATGCTTAAATTTCTTTCTTTATTTCTTCAATTCATGTTAATTTTGGTGTAAAATTGAGGTTCAAAGTTCATGTTTGACCTTGGATTTATTACTTGTTTATAATTCTAGTATATGTAATAGGATAATATGTAATATTATAATATGTATTAATAATCATAGTAATACGGGCTGATTTGCTGCTTCTACATTTTTAATGATAAATGACATTGAATGCAGGATTCTTAGTTTCTAAATGTAGATTTTACAGTGTAAATTGTGAGTGTAAATGAGTCTTTTAGTTTCAGGTCAGTGTTTCCTAAAAAATATAGATATTATGATGAAATACAATAAAATGTTCATACTAAATCAATAATGTTGATGTAACAGTGAACAAATTATCAATAATAAATGAATACAAGGTCAAACATAGACTTTAAATCTGAACTTTTCACCTGAAATAAACATGAATTGTGACTTTTGTGTCTTAAATGCTTAAATTTCTTCTTTTTTTGCAAAAAAACTCATAATTCATGTTTATTTTGGTGTAAAGTTGAGGTTCAAGATTTATTAATTGTTTATAATTATGATGTATATATGGGTTCTTGTATATAATAATATGTAATATTATAATATGTCTTAATAATCATAGTAATAAGGGCTGATTTGCTGCTTCTACATTTTTCTGATCCAACTTCTACATTTTCAATGATACGTGACGTTGAATGCAGGATTTTCGGTGAATGTTCTGTTTCTAAATGAGGTTTTTCCAGCAGTAAACGGTGAGTATAGACGTTATAATGCTTTTATTTCCAGGTCAGTGTAGTTTTCAGCAGCAAACACCTCGTCTCCTGCTGGATCAGCAAAGCATTTCCATGTAAACATTATCATCTCAAAGCACATTTTTACCTTTTTTCCCCTCATTCTCCTCATTCTCCCGCCGCCGTGTGGCTGCTCCAGATACGAGAACACGAACCAAAGCAGGAAAAGGTAAAAATATTTCACGGCTGAGCTCAGTCATTGTGTTAACTACACAGATGTTTATCAGCGATACCCACTCCCGTCAGAAAATAACCTCCAGTCTCAGCCGCTTTCATTTAAAACTGCACAAAAGCAGGAATAATGGGAACGTGGGATGTGTCCGTGTCGGTAACACCTGTAAAGTCGAGTCGAGGCGTTGGAGTTCGCCGGAGTTTAAATGAGGGAAAGATAGCGTTTAATACTCGTGCAATTCTGTCATACTTTAAGGAATCCATCTGCAGAAACAGCCGGGTGAAAAACATTTTTTTGGGTTGTTATTGTGGATTCCCGGCGGAGCTCTAAGACTGCAGAGGAGACTGATAAGAGCAGAAAGAGACTCTACACCTTATCTCACTGCCACAGTCCCTGTTCATTCACTCCCTGCCTCTGTGTGGAAATATATATATATAAATATATATATGTTGTCCCTTTTTTAATTAATATAGCCTTTCTTATTTCTGAAAGGATCCAAAAGAAAAATCCAGTTGATATTGAAAAAGAGAAGACTTTGTTTGACTAAAACCAAGGGGGAGTGGGGGAGGGGATTTCCTCGTTTTTTTTTTTTTACATTTTTTAATATGTTTAATGATGGTTTTCAATCAAAATCTTTTGGGT
This sequence comes from Lepturacanthus savala, assembly GCA_030544235.1. Taxonomy (NCBI): domain Eukaryota; kingdom Metazoa; phylum Chordata; class Actinopteri; order Scombriformes; family Trichiuridae; genus Lepturacanthus; species Lepturacanthus savala. The sequence goes on from CM060467.1 coordinate 2,707,013, forward strand.
TTGCTGAGAAATTAATTATCGGAGATCACAACCGAGTGTTTCTGCTGCTGACGATAAAAAAAACCCCAAAAAACCAGCAGAACAGGCGTTTTTTAAGGAAAAAAAGCTGTAAAGTGAACTTAACATGAATAAAAATGTCATATTTGAGATATTTGAAGTTAAATGTCTTATGTTTCTGAGCCTTGCAGCACATGTTCAGTAGCTATACTTCAACCAAAATGCATGAAAACATGAAACAGCGCCACCTACAGGCAACATGAAAATCTTAAATGAAATTAAAACAAACAATTTTATATTATATTTAATGATTTATGATGTTTATGAACCTTGCAGCACACGTTTAGTAACTTAACTCCTGCTGCTTGCTGCTGTTAAATAATGATTTTTATGTTGCCTGTAGGTGGCGCTAATTCATTTTTTAATGAATTTGCATCATTTTAAGTTATAAAACGTGTCAAATGTTTGCAGCACAAATCCAGCACTAAAAAGTTCTACTGTTTTATAGAAGTTTTTATCTTTTGACAGAGCTGAAAACACAAATTCATGATGAAACAGTGACACCTACAGGCAACTGTAGGTATTGCTGTTTCTTCTTTTCATGAATTTGGCCCTAAAAAATATTCTTTTTATTCTTATTCAAGAGCTGAAATCACAAAGACTTCTCATTTTTAATGTGTTTTCTTTAGTGAGCTGCAAAATCTCTCATCACAGCTTGGTTTGCTGCTGTTAAATAATGATTTTTATGTTGCCTGTAGGTGGCGCTGATTCACGTTTGCATGAATTTGCATCATTTTAAGTTACAAATCCAAAAGTCACAAATCCAGCACTAAAAAGTTCTACTGTTTTATTTAAGTTTTTATCTTTCTTCTTTCTTCTTTTTAGTTTCTTATACTTCAAATTGACCCAAATTAATGATGAAACAGTGACACCTACAGGCAGCCGTAGGTATTGCTGTTTCTTCTTTTCATGAATTTGGCCCTAAAAAATATTATTTTTATTCTTATTCAAGAGCTGAAATCACAAAGATCATAATTGAGCTGCAAAATCTCTGGTTTGTGCTGCTAAATAATGATTTTTATAATTTTTAAAACATGAATTCATTTAAAATCACTAAACGTGAGCTCATAAACATCAAAAAACATCAAATATATAAAATATAACAGCAGAAACTGCCTTTCTGTTTAACTTATGCTGTTGAAATCAATAATTGTGCTATTTTCTGTGTATATATATATATTTTCTAGGAATAAATTTCATAAAAACATAATTTAGCAGAAACGCTGCTGTTAAATATGTTTATTATGAACCTGTAGTTGTTGCTATTTCATGTTTTCATGAACTTGCGTCATTTAAAGTCATATAATTCAAATATCTCATATATGACAGCGGCAGTAAAAAGTCACAGCGTTTTTATTCCTGCTTTGATCACTTCCAAACACGTGGCGACATAAAAGAATGTGACTTTATTAACGGGAGAATAATAATAACGGCGTCCTGTCTGGGTCATTAAAACAGGAAGAAGAAGAAGAAGAAGAAGAAGAAGATGTGTGTACACCCTGATGTTTTCCAGCAGGTCGCCTGCTGCTAATAACGCCTGCACCACCAGTCACTTTGGATAAAAGCGTCTGTGAAATGACATGTTCCATGTTTCACTTTAGAATCTCTCTGCTAAATACCCTGTCATGTAGAGGAAAGAGGCTCCGAATCGATTTCTAGCGGCGGCGGCGGCGACGTGTCGTGTCTCTGCTTCTTCAACACCAACATGAAGATGATCATAAACGAGTGGGTCAAGTTTTGGGAGGAAGCCACTTTCCTGTCAGGATCAGTGGGAGGAGGCTGGGTCACGTTCTGCAGCTTCATCTGGAGGAAACGCTGAGATGTTTCACTTCCTACTGCAGTTTTAGATGAATATTACACTGCACCTGGAGATCTGTTTGAGTGGTGTCATTTCCAGGGGTTAAAGTTCAAAATATCTTCATTTTTCTAAAAAAGCTGTGATAGAAAATCTATGTTTTTACCTTTAGGTGTGAAAAGGGGCTTTTATTTTGAAGGACATGCAATTTATGAGGTCACCTGACCAGGATATTGCTTGCATATTCTTGCCAGGAGTGAAAGGGAGGCTTTTATTTTGAAGGACATGCAATTTATGAGGTCACATGACCATGATATTGCTTGCATATTGTTGCCAGGGGTGAAAAAGAGGCTTTTATTTTGAAGGACATGCAATTCATGAGGTCACATGACCATGATATTGCTTGCATATTGTTGCCAGGAGTGAAAAGGAGGCTTTTATTTTGAAGGACATGCAATTTATGAGGTCACATGACCAGGATATTGCTTGCATATTGTTGCCAGGAGTGAAAAGGGGGCTTTTATTTTGAAGGACATGCAATTCATGAGGCCACATGACCAGGATATTGCTTGCATATTGTTGCCAGGAGTGAAAAGGAGGCTTTTATTTTGAAGGACATGCAATTTATGAGGTCACATGACCATGATATTGCTTGCATATTGTTGCCAGGAGTGAAAAGGAGGCTTTTATTTTGAAGGACATGCAATTCATGAGGTCACCTGACCAGGATATAGCTTGCATATTGTTGCCAGGAGTGAAAAGGAGGCTTTTATTTTGAAGGACATGCAATTCATGAGGTTACATGACCAGGATATCCCTATTGCTGGCTACAATATAATAGAAACATTAGAAAATTGTACATTTACAATCTAGAGAGCAGTGATTTCAAAGTAAAATAGAAGCCATAGAATTCATCTGGGATGTTTTCTGTGACAGTAAATTTATTCTGGGGGAATAGAAAGAAAAGTCTCTTGACTTTATTCAAATAAAATGAGTTAAACAGACGTTCTGCAGCTCAATGAGGTTTTTTCTCTTCACCTTTTAAAGACGACTTTAACACAGAATCATAAACCTTGTTTTATATGAAGAATTAAATGTGGAAACTTGATTCTTCTCCATTTATAGTCAAATGTCCTGTAGATGAACTCAGTTTACTTCTATGTGACTTTAATTATAAAGGAAGCTTTGCTGCTTCTCAACTGAACATATCACATGTTTGTTTAATACACTTTAAATAGCAAATAACGGCAATACAAGAATGGCAATTTAAACAGTAAAAATATATTTTTATGTAAAAAAAACCCTGAAAATTAAAGCTGTTGAATGAATGTAGAGGAGTAAAAAGTATTTATGACCCTTCAACTTAAAACTCTTACTTAGGTAAAAGTACATAATTATATGTATGTATGTCTTGAAGTTATATTATTATAGTTTATTATATGATATTTTATCACCAATCTTAGATGCCTTGGGTCAATTATTAGTAGAAATTACTGCTTTAAATGTGTATCACGTTTAATTAATACACTTTCCTATACAAATTGTTTAAAAAGGTGATAAAAGAATGTAAATTAAACAGTAAAAATATAATATTTATGTAAAAATCTGCATCTGGAAAGTAAAAAAAGCTGCTGAATTAATGTTGTGGAGTAAAAAGTAGAATATTCAACTCTGAAATGTAGTGAAAAAACTTAAGTAAAGTACAATTACATCAAAACTGTACTTAAATACTTGAGTAAATGTACTTTATTACAGAAGAAATGACATTTAAGACATTTAATTATCAAAAAGTCTAATTATTAGACTAATTGAAGGTTCAGAGTTAGTTTACATTCACATATTTGTACATTTTTAATTGATTTTAATTAACATCCTTGATCTTAATTGACATTTATTTTGGTGTAATTTCTTCTTTTTCATGATTTTATTTGTTTTAGTTATGGAAAACACTGGTTTATATGAATAATCAGCTGTTGAATGTTTGTGACCTGTGGAATATTAATTTTATTCTGAATAATTAATAACGTGTAGGTCACAGATACATGATTCACTCCAGTTCATTTTAAAGGCTCCGACCCAGTGCTCACGTCCCCTATTAAACCTTTACAGGATGTTCCGTCCGTACACCTCGGTGTCATTGATTAAAGTTTAAAGTGACACTGACTTTTGTGTCATCGCAGCCAAACAGCGAGTTTATTATCCCGCCTGTCGGCTTTAATAAAACTCTGCCTGTTCGCTGCAGCTGAGACACATTTACAACAACAAGTAGGACGGAGGCTCCGACCAGGCCTCGGGATTCATGGATAAATGTAGAGATAACTGTGGTGAGTTTAGAGTTTTACGCCTCGGGCTGAGACTCTCATCAGCTCATTAATAGATAAACTGATCTGAAACGTGATTGGCTGATGCTTCCTGGAGGGAAATGAGTGTTCATTAGCGTCTTTATCGTTAAAGAAGTGGTTTGAAAACCTCTTTTACAACAGTTTTTACTGCTGTTATCCTTTCACATACGATGTTAACCCTCTGTTTCATAGTGTTGCTATATGGAAACAAGTACTCTATCTTCATTTTCCATAAAAGCCCTGATGGAGGCTTTTATTTTGAAGGACATGCAATTTATGAGGTCACATGACCAGGATATCCCTATTGCTGGCAACAATATGCAAAGATGGAAAATTGTTAAAGTGCATACAACCTAATGGAGTCCCATCGACTTACATAGCATGAAACTATCCAGAGACTATATATATATATATATATATATATATATATATATATATATATATATATATATATATATATATATATATATATATATATATATATATATATATATATATTTATTATTTAGGGCATTTACATAATAAAAACCTTTAAAACATTTTACCGTGTCTACGTAAGTATTTTCATATATCAACAATTACTTTATCTTAATTTTTCTAAAAAAGCTGTGATATAAAATGTATGTTTTTACAGTTAGGTGTGAAAAAGAGGCTTTTATTCTGAAGGACATGCAATATATGAGGTCACATGACAAGGATATCCCTATTGCTGGCAATAATATGGAAAATTGTTAAAGTGCATACAACCTAATGGACCATTGACTTACATAGCATGAAACTATACTGAGACTATTTTTCCAACTTTTTCTTATATATATATATATGAAATATATCTTATATTTAGGGCATTTACATAATAAAAACATACAAAACAATATACCATGTCTAAGTAATACTATAGAGGATAAAGTAATTTTTATATATCAACAAGTACTTTATCTTAATTTTTCGAAAAAGCTGTGATATAAAATCTATGTTTTACAGTTAGGTGTGAAAAGGAGGCTTTTATTTTGAAGGACATACAATTTATGAGGTCACATGACCAGGATATCCCTATTGCTGATGGACATTTGACATGTGAGCATCATTGTCTCACAACTGAAGGTTGTCTTCAATTTGGGAAAAATAGTTTTTGTCCAATATGTTAAAATTGATTTGTTGTCATGGCAACAATATGCAAATATACAACCTAATGGAGTCCCATTAACTTACATAGCATAAAACTATCCTGAAACTACGTTTACAACTTTTTCTTATGTATTTCTGAAATATATCTATTATTTAGGCCATTCTAAGTAATAAAAATATTTTGACCATGTAATATTTCATGCTATAAAGAGGTTAATAGCCGATCTGAGGACATTAAAGGACACCTGCCCCGTCCCATTAGTGTCACTGTCACCCAGGAGGAAGAAGAAATATTTCATGTTGTCCTAAATGTCCTAAAGGAGAATGTGATGCTGCAGGAAAAGAGTTTCTGTGTTGACTCCAACACAAGAAAAATACATAAAGAACAGACGAGGAAAGATTATGATGCTTTATTTGAGTAAAAATGGACATGTTGTTGTCTTAAAGCAGGCAATTACAAGGAAAAGTCTTGAATTTAAGTAGATAATTATTATCAGAAAGATGTAAAGATATATTTTATAGTATATTATCAGTCACAAACAGTGTTTTAATGCAGATTTCATGCAATTGGAGTCAATTTTAGGTACTTTAGGTGGATTAATCATAAATAATAATCATAATAATATTAAAAATGCATTATTTTTCACTACAATAAAAGTATTTTGTATTTCCTTTTATTTATGTCAATAAATAAATATAAAAAACTAAATTAAATAAAAAATACAATAAAAAATGTAAAATAAAAATTATAAAAACATATAAAATCCAAATAAAAAATATATAAAAAATATAAAAAACATAAAATACAAAAGTTAAAATAAAAAAATAAAATATATAATTTGCAGCTGTAAAATCACTTTAATTCTTATTAATTTGTATATATAGCACAAACAGTAAAAGTCACTTTATTTAAAGTAATTATGTTATTATGGGATACATACCTACCTGTGATTCTTTTTTAAAGCCTTTTCTTCCTAGCAACAGTAACTAAGGAGACAGGGTTTAAGAAGGGGTCCATTAAACTGCCTGTCTAAAAATAAATAAATAAATAAAAAAAATCCACCACCTGGATTTAACTAAGCAAATAGATGGGAGCTTCCTATTGGATAATTACTACACAGCTCGTTATCTTTCAGCTGGAAACGAGTTATTTAACCAGAACTGATGCGGTTTTTAAATGATTGATATGAAGCAGAAAGAATCAGGTTGAGACGTGTCCGGCTGATTATTATTAAACAGTAGAAGGAGGTTGATGGTGAATCAGGGTCAGAGAAACACATTCTCCATCATCATGTGGTCTGGTGTTACTGCAGCAGCCGGTGGGGTCAGGCTATGCTCTGGGGCTCCAGCAGTTAGTCAGGTCCCGGTTCAGCAACAATAAAGAATGAGGTCAGTCGACTGCCTGAATAAACTCGGTGACCTGCTTATTACAGCCGTGAGTTTTCATTTCAGAATGACAACGCCACGATTCATCAGCCTCACATCGTGATGAGATTCACCTCAGAGTCCAGACAGGGGGGTCAAACATGTGGCCCGGGGGCCGGAACCGGGCCGCTGAAGGATCCAATCTGGTCCGATGGATGATGACTCTATAAATAAGACAATAAATCTGTTTATTCACAGAAATGTGACGTCAGTGAGAATCTGAAGGAGATAAAGTATGAACAGGTTGGTTTTTAAATGGTTTATAAGGCTTAAAAAAATATAGATATATGGGAAATATTTTATATTTGTTACAATTAGTTAAATATTAAGTAGAATTATTTTTATTTGGCAGATAATTTTGGTTGTTTCAATGTTTTTTTTGCAAAATATGACACATAAAAAGTCATAATTATGCAGGTGAAAATACAAATTAAGATAAAAAGTCAAACAATTATATTATATAGATTAAATTTAAAAAAGTATAAATAAAATAAAGTAACATTAATAAATAAAATAGTAAGATTAATAAATAAAAGATAAAACTTAATTAAAAATTAAATAAAAAATATTAAAATGAAATAAGATTAAAAAAATTAAAAACTAAAACAAAGAATATATTATTTAAATTGATTAAAATGAAAAATAAAAAAATAAACTTAATTAAAATTAAATAAGATTAAAAATAATACAAAATGAATTAAAAACTAAAACAAGTAAGATATAATTTAAAAATGGATGATTAAAAATAAAAAAATAAAAAAGAGAAAAATAAAAATTACAAATCCAAACTTAATTAAAATTAAATAAGATTAAAAATAATAAAAAATGAATTAAAAACTAAAACAAGTAAGAAAAAAATGAAAAATAAAAAAAAAAGAATTAGAAATCCAAATCGAATGAAAATTAAATAAATAAATAAAATGTAAATTAAAAACAAGTAGGATATAATTTAAAAACAGTTGATTAACAGGTAAAAATAATAAATAAAAACATGCAATAAAAATAAAGCCAATACTCTAGTTTTTTAGTTGCTTCTCCAAACTCGTATTTATTTATAAAAGGGAAAATAAAAAAATAAAAAGGTTGAAGCGTGACCTGTGTTTTTTGCAGCATGAATCAAATATTTGTCTCCGTTTTGCATCAATTAAAGTGTAAATGTTTCAGGTTGAGCAGCAGCAACGTTACCCACACAGAGCTGATTATTCATGACATTAAATTCAGATTAAAGAGCTTTAACCTCATGGTTTAAACTCAGAAACAAACGTCTCTGCTTGTATGTTCCTGCTGTGGTTTTGAGGCGTGAGGCTCTGACAGATTATTGATCGGCCTCCTGTCTAATCAGCAGCTCTGTCACATTATAACAAAGGGAGGCTGCTCCAAAATGAAAGCAATTTACTGCAGAAGGTGGAGAGTTTTCTTTTCCTTCATAGACGACGTGATGCAGGAGAAGTGGAATCAAAACAACGTCTGAGCTTATTCACACAGAAGCTGCAAACTCTGTTTAAAAAACCAACCAGAAGTCCATTTATTCAGGAAAAACAGGCTGGGAGGACTAAAAAAAACTAAAAATAACACAAAAATAAAGATAAAGGAGCCACTGAACATAGAAAGTTTTCAGATTTAGGAATAAATTCAGATTAGAAATGGTCTGAAATAGTAAAAGTTAATGTAAAAATAACATTTACATGATTAATTAGCCTTTAATTTACATAGAAATGGTGCAATGTGGAAGATTTGACCAGAATTTTACTTTAAAACATTCAACAACTACAACTATTGATGTTAATTAGGCCCCTAATTATCAGTAAAATAAACTGATATATTTATATATACATATATCTCATTGGTAATATTATATAATTATAATAATTTAATACAATTAGTCAAATATTGAGTAGAATTATCATGTTCCAGTGGCAGATAATTGTATTATTTTCAGTTTTTCTTATGTTTGGTCAATTTGTTCTTGTCGTTTATTAAAATAAAATTAAATTGTTTGACTTTTTTATCATAATTTGTATTTTCATCTAATATTTTGGTCTTTTTAATCACATAATTCTGGCTTTTTATCTCATATCAAACAAACAAAAAATTATTTATATTTAATTAGATTAAAAATCCCCAAAATTTAAATTAAAGACAAAAAAACAAGCAAGATAAATAAAAAAGAAAAATATTTCACCTTAATTTTCAGATTTTCCTCATTTTTTTATTTATTTTTAATTCTTGATTATCCCCACAGTTTCTAAATCAGATCTTTATTTTATTTTTTATTTTCATCTCATATTGTTAATCAGATAATTCATGACTTTTTATGTCATATTTTATTAAAAAAAAAAAAAAAAAAACGTTAAATAAGCCAAATTATCTGACAGTTTCAAGATAATTCTACTAAATATTCAAATAATTGTGTGAAATTCAAGATATTTTTATTGCACTGATCAATATTTAGCATTTTCAGCACCATTTACTGATCTAAACTCTAAATATTTGATCTCTTCTTCACATTTCTGTAACTGGATCATTATCTTTAGCCTCAATCGTCCAGATCGGACCCTTTAACCGGCCAGTTGTGGCCCCCGGGCCTCATGTTTGACACCGCTGCTTCATACATTTACAAAACGCAGCTCGGATTTAAACATAATCACGATGTCAGGCCGCGGCGAGTTAATGAAGACGTGTTGGAAAAAGGAAGTAACACAACACTCGTGTTACAGAAATAAACAGGCTGCCCATTAGCATTTAGATTGTAGCGGCTGGCGTTCAGGCTGCAAACATCTACCAGTAAGTAATTGAATTTGCTGCTGTACAGGAGGAGAAAACCTGTCTGGAAACGGCCGAGATTCCACAATTACTGTTTGTATGTCGGTGGCGTTCCTCAGGGCATCGCTGGCAGCTAAAAAAACACTAAAAAGTCAGAGATTTGACTAAAATATGCTCTTATATCTGCCTCCAGAATGAAGAAACCTCAGTGGAATCCTCAGAGAAGCAAAGCACAACGGCACTTTCTGTAAAAACAAATTTTATCATATTAAAGGAATTGAAACTGAAAAAATGGGATCCCATATATCAAAGTATATGAAAGTGGAAAATGAAAATAAATATTTAACCTAAGAACAAATAAGTGTACGCTTGTTTTTATTTTAAATACATCGATGAATTCAAGATCAAATCTTGAAATTATCGGTTTTCGTTTTTGCTGTTTCCCAAATACAATACATTTGACCCAATATTAGCTCCATACATACACGGTAGATCAGGGTCAGAAGTCTTAAACTAAAAAAAAGAAAAAAAAGAAGTTTACACTTGTTTTTATTTTGAATACATTGATGTGTTTTTTAGGATTTAAGATCAAAACTTAAAATTTTCAGTTTAAATTTTTGCTTTTTCCTAAGTACAATACATTTGACCCAATATTAGCTCCATACTCCATATGCTAAATCACAGTCAGAAGTCTGAAATTGAAAAAATAAGATCTGAACTTGAAAAAAATAGAACTGTACACCTGTTTTCATTTAAAATACGCTGATGAATGCAAGATCAAAACATGAAATTTTTAATTTTTGCTTTTTCCCAAGTACAATACATTTGACCCATTATTAGCTCCATACATACATGGTAGATCAGGGTCAGACGTCTAGAATAAAAACAGTAATATCTGAATCTGAAAAAAAGTACTGTACACTACACAATACATTGATGGATTTCTTAAGATTTAAGAGCAAAACTTGAAATTTCCAGTTTCAAATTTTTGCTTTTGCCCATGTGCAATACATTTGACCCTATATTAGCTCCATATGCTAAATCAGGGTCAGAAGTCTAGAATTAAAACAGTAACATCTGAATCTGAAAAAAAGAAGTGTACCCTTATTTTTATTTTACGTTGATGTATTTCTCAGAATTCGAGATCAAGAGTTTAAATTTGGATTTTTTTTCCAAGTACAACACATTTGACCCAATATTAGCTCCATACTCCATATGCTAAATCAGGGTCAGAAGTCTGAAACTGAAAAAAATAAGATCCGAAACTGAAAAAAGAAACGTACACTTGTTTTTATTTTGAATACATTGATGTATTTCTTAGGATTTAAGAGCAAAACTTGAAATTTTCAGTTTCAATTTTTGCTTTTTCCCCCCAAGTACAATACATTTGACCCAATATTAGCTCCATACATACAAAAAGTCTAGAATTAAAACAGTAATATCTGAATCTAAAAAAAGAAGCGTACCCTTATTTTTATTTTACGTTGATGTATTTCTCAGAATTCAAGATCAAGAGTTTAAATTAGCATTTTTTCCAAGTACAAAACATTTGACCCATTATTAGCTCCATATACCACATGCTAAATCAGGGTCACAAGTCTAGAACTAAAACAGTAAAATCTGAATCTGAAAAAAGAAGCGTACCCTTATTTTTATTTTACATTGATGTATTTCTCAGAATTCGAGATCAAAAGTTTAAATTTGGATTTTTTCCAAGTACAACACTTTTGACCCAGTGTCAGCTCCATACAAAGCCTTGTTAATACGTTCTAGTTTTACTGGTGGAGGAAACGCAGCCTGAATATTTGCCTGAAGTGAATCATCTGACCTGTTGAGCTGCATCGTTTCTATTCATCGTTCTTCACCAGCATGAAATGACTTTTTTCTTCTATTTCTCCTCCCTGGGGTCATCGGTGGAGAGTCTTGTTTACAGCGATGTAGGTTGAGATTTTCCTTTAAAAAAAAAAAAGCGCCGGGGTTTGACATTGAAAACCGGTCGCTCGGCAACCAGAGAACCTCGCCGCGACCCCTTCACTCGACCCCGGTCGTTTCTGGCTCTGTAAGCAAAAAAAAAAAAAAAAAAAGGAAGCTGACACTGCACCTTCAGAATAAAAAAAAGGAAAAAACACACCTTTGGACGCAGAAATGTGGTCGTGTGTTTGTCATAACGTGCGGCATTAACAGCTTCCCCCTGTGGAAATGTTTACCCAGCAGCCCATTCATCACGGATAATAAAAACGGCCTTTAAGGCCTCGTCTCTGTCCCTCGATGCTCGTTGGGTTGAGAATCTCCGAGGATCGAGTTCAGAGAGCAAACGCTTCAGGGACTGAGAGGAACTTAATAAAAAATAGAATAAAATATCTATTGATCGTCCTGTTGATTATTTAAACTGAGGAGAAGCAGCTCAGAGACGAGGATCATCATCAGATACAGAAAAATGAGCTGAATCAACTAAATAAACATGACTTTACCTGTTAAAACTCTAAACCTCCTGATCCATTGACTTTTATTCATTTGACAATAAAAAACAGTAAATTATCGAATTTGTGAAGCTAATAAATGACCACTATCTATTATATCTATATATATTTTAGATTAATTTCCTGTCAGTTATTTAATTGATTATATAAACTAGTTGTTGCAGACACCTGTATCATGGTTAAATGATATATAATATTAATATTTATATTATAACTGGACTTATTTCTTATTTTTAAATGTGCACTATTTACTGTCATCTTGTTTTGTCTAATAAATCGTCCAATAATCTCAGATATTGTCAGTTTATTGTCATGTTTGACAATAAAAAGCATTTAATAGCTAATAAAATGTCCACAGCCATTTATTTATTATGTTTTAATAAGTTATAGATTAATTTATTGTCAGTTAACTAATTGTAAACTGGACTTTAACGGGACTTATTTTTAAATGCACTATTTACTGTAAAAAACACAATTTACTGTCAAAAACACAACTTAATGTAAAAAAACACTATTTACTGTAAAAAAACAATTTACTGTAAAAAAAAACACAATTTACTGTCAAAAACACTATTTACTGTAAGAAAAAAAAACAATTTACTGTAAAAAAATACGATTTACTGTAAAAAAAACTATTTACTGTAAAAAAAACACAATTTACTGTAAAAAAAAACCCCACTATTTACTGTCAAAAACACTAATTACTGTAAGAAAAAACACTATTTACTGTAAAAAAACAATTTACTGTAAAAAAAAACACTATTTACTGTCAAAAAAATCTATTACTATCTATCTATTACTAATTATTTGACTTCTAATGTCATATTTTAATATTTTACCTCATAGTTTTTATCTAATAAGTCAAATGTCTCAATAAAGTGAAACTCTGATCCACATTTTATAAGATTTTATGAACCAAATAACTAGGATTCAATGATTTTTACTGTCATTACATCACATTTATGACATGATTAAATGGAATTAGATTCTATTGGTCCAATAGAATAATAATAAGATAAAGTAATACTACAACTACAATGTAAAATAAATAGCAGCAACTAATCAATAAACCTTTTAAATAATCAATAGATGAATCAATTATTAAATACTCATTAGCTGCAGCTTTAATAAATAACAATAACCTTAGATAAAAATGTCATTTTTAAACATTTTAATCCAGGAAGGTGTCATTTTTATGGCTTTTTTTCCTCCTGCAGTCCAACAATAAATCCTTTCACCACGATTTTATCTTCCTGAGCTTGTAGTTTGTTTGTGCTGCTGAGAGCTTCGTTATTAATGTTTTCTCCATCCCATTAATATCCCAGAGCCTCCGCTGCATCTCTATTAATCCGTCCATTAATTCATCCATCCATCACTCACCCTCACACATGTTTCCGTGTGTTTCTGCCCTCCCTGGTGGAGCCTTTATTTCCATATCCGTGTGCTGTTATAATCCCGGCAGAGAGGGTAATGAAGCATCTGTTCAGGACGCCTCGGGGTCACGTTTAAGAACATCAGCATCTTATCCTGCACAGCTGTAGGTGATGCACATCTGGACCTGGAAATATGTGGTGGAGCGACTCCAAAAAGAAAAAAAAACATGGAATACACGACCCTGAAAGGACAGAAACACTCAGACAATTAAAAAATAGGGAAAATGGGCCTTTTCCATGTATTATAATGACTGTTTCTGATCATTTTGTGTTGGAATTATGTAGCAAAAATATAAAAAAAGTTATAGCAATGCACCATATTTATTTATAAGTAAGATAAATAATATCATGACTCTTATTCTTCCACTTTACCAGTCACCTTGTTAACGATCATAAAAAGAGGCAGATTTTGGTCTAATTATGAACAAGTAGGGGGATAAATGACATACATCTTTCATGTAACTACTAGCTAATTAGCCGTTAGCCACTGGCCCAAACCACTTTGAAGAAATAGAGGGGGGGGGTTCGAATTTTTAAACAATTAAGAAACATATTGTTCTATATTTAACAGTGATTGTATTTATTTAACATTTATTTAATAATTAGTATTATTTAGGCTAAATCGGAGACAATAATTCCCAAAATATGCCTTTTCAATGTATATTTATGATTAATAATGAATGTTTCTGATCATTTTGAACAGTAGCTACTATTAGTTAGCATTAACACCTACTAATTGGTAGCTGATACTAGTTAGCATCACTGACTATTAACCCGTAACTACTATTAGTTAGCATCACTGCTATAAACTAGTGGCTACTAGTAGTTAGCATCACTGTTACTAACCAGTAGCTACTATTATACTGACCAGTGGCTACTACTAAATAGCATCAATACTACTAACCAGTAGCTGCTACTAGTTAGCATTGCTGCCTAATAATCAGTAGCTGATACTAGTTAGCATTGCTGCTCGCTAGCCAGTAGCTACTAATAGTTAGCAATTCTTAACACCATCATTTAAATAGTTTAAAGAATTTATTTAGTCAATTTATTTAAATGAACATCTTTTGCATGAAATATTACTTAGATATGGTAGAACATATTTTGAATGGTGTTATTACATAAAATGGCCTAAATAATAGATATATTTGAAAAAATATATATAACAAAAAACTTACTTGCCTTTACTTAGCCTATATAGTGATTTTACATTTTTTTATTTGGTGAAAATTTTCTAAACTTGCTCACATGTCAAATGTCCATGAGCAATAGGGATATCCTGGTCATGTGACCTCTTTAATTGTATATCCTTCAAAATAAAAGCCTCCTTTTTATGCCTAACTGTAAAAAACATAGATTTCTACATCTGCTGCACATGCATTTTACCAGTGAAGAGCAAAAAAAAAAATGAAAAATACATGTAAAATCCCTCCAGTCTAAATGGTGGGTATTAAAATGCTCTCTTCTGTTTCTCTCCTCTTTCTGTTTTACATATAAATCCTTCCAGATCTGAATGGAAGATAGAAATATAATTATGGGATGGACGTGGTCTCCTGAATCACAAAGAGATGGATTAGAACATGTGGAGGCTCCATGTCCATAATCCCACCAGGAAAATAAAATAAAATAAAATAAAAAAAGAAACGAGTCGCTGGACCGTGAATCTGTTTCCAGATCAAATGCAATGGAAGAAGGAGAAGGAGGAGGAGGAGGAGGAGGAGGAGGAGGAGGAGGAGGAGGTGGAGGAGGAGGAGGAGGAGGAGGTGGAGGAGGAGGAAGAGGAGGAGGAGGAGGAGGAGGAGGAGGTGGAGGAGGAGGAAGAGGAGGAGGAGGTGGAGGAGGAGACATGAGCAGAATGAAGGGATTCTCTCCTCATATAACATCATTTAATTATAATTTACTGCATGTTCCTATAGTTACAATCAACAACAACATGGATCCGTTTGAACTAAACCTCCTGATACAGGTTCAGTATTGACTTTTATTCATAAATCATACATATCATATATTTAATTTAACTTATTTATCATGTTAAATATGTACAAGTCACTGTCAGAAAACAGAATCAAAGCTGACACCATCAGATGTCTAATAAATAGTTTAATAATCTCATATAATGTTAATTTATTGTCATGTTTGATATTAAAAAAACACTAAATCATCTCATTTGTTCTATTATGTTAAGATCATTCCAGAACATGAAGAATATATTGGATTATAATGGAGTCGATTAAATAATCACACAAACGTTAGATAAAAAGTCAGAAAAATCCAAATAAATAAGAAATATTAGATAAAAAAGTCTAAAATATACAATAAAAAGTAGGAAATATGAGATAAAAGTAAATGAAAAAGATAAGAAAGTAAAAAAAATATGATAAAAAATCAGAAACATGAGATAAAAAGTAAGAAAAATACATAATAAATAAGAAATGTTAGATAAAAAATGTGTAATATGTGATAAAAAGTCTAAAATATACAATAAAAAGTGGGAAATATGAGATAAAAGTAAATAAAAAAGATAAGAAAGTAAAAAACAATGATAAAAAGTCAGAAAAATCCAAATAAATAAGAAATATTAGATAAAAAGTGTGTAATATGAAATAAAAAGTCTAAAATATACAATAAAAAGTGGGAAATATGAGATAAAAAGTAAGAAAAATCCAAATAAATTTTGATTTTGATCATCAATCTTCAGTCTTTATTCTTCTATAACTGATGTTCTTCTTATTTTCTTAAAACGAGACCAAATAGCAAATCTACTGATGAAATACAACATTTTTCTACTTGATATTGGAGTAATTTTACCAAAAAAAGTGATATTTTCACTTGTAAATGCAGTGATACACAACCAGGACACATCTGGATGTGTTCCTCCTTATTTTAATACCATTAATTTAACTTTAAAAGCCTTAATTATAATAATAGTACATCTGGAAAGTATTCACAGCGCTTCACTTTTTCCACATTTTATGTTACAACCCCATAAAGACAATGTGAAAAAAGTTTTTTGGGAGATTTTTGCACATTTTTTAAAAATAAAAAAACGAAGAAATCACATAAAAAATGAATTGAATCCATTTCAGAATCAGGCTGTAACATCAGAACATGTGTAAAAAGTGAAGCGCTGTGAATAAGTTCTTCTGTCTAATAACGGACTGACCTCCACATCGTTTGGACGTGAACTGGACGTTTTTATTTGATTCAGACGTCCTGAATGTTGGAAGCGACTGTTAATCTGTGACCAATCAGGCTTTATGATGCCGCTGATGGCCTCATCACTTTAAACTCATTAGAGTCACAGTAATTGACTGCTGCATTAAACAATGACCCGGGCCCTTCATTCTGTCCCGTTTCACAAATTAAACCAAATTAACTGCTTTACTGACGTCTGGAATCCACGTCTGAAAAAAGGAAAAAAAACAGCCGTCAACACGTCGTCGTTCTAATTAAACAAAGTCGATGGTCCCGTTAAGAATCAATTATTATTAATTAATTCTGTTTTATGGGGCACAAAAACACGGTTCCTGTTTCTTTAAGTTAGGAAACTAGTTTAACTCTCTTAAAAAGGTTTAAAACAATGCTATCAACTAGTTTTATGAATTAAATATATTAAATCTATCATTTATTATTTGAAAATTGCTTCAAAAAGTGGCACAAATGGACCAAATAGACCTGGTGAATGATTTTAAAACTATTTAAAACGTTTTTGACTTTCTCATCTTGTCAAACATTGAAATTTGTCACATAAACTGTAATTGATGTTTTTTTTTTAATCCAAACCTTATTTAACCTGTTGCTCACATGTCAAATGTCCATCAGCAATAGGGATATCCTGGTCATGTGACCTCATAAAGTGTATGTCCTTCAAAATAAAAGCCCCCTATTCATACCTACCATACATACCTATAAAAAATATAGATTTTATATCAAATGTTTTTAGAAAAATGAAGATGAAGTAATTGTCACCATATAGCAACACTATGTAATAGAGGGTTATTGTATGTCCTTCAAAATAAAAGCCCCTTTTTCATATATAACTGTAAAAAACATAGATTTTATATCAAATCTTTTTTAGAAAAATGAAGATGAAGTAATTGTCACCATATAGCAACACTATGTAATAGAGGGTTATTATATGTCCTTCAAAATAAAAGCCCCTTTTTCATATCTAACTGTAAAAACAGATTTTATATCAATTTTTTTTGAACAATGAAGATGAAGTAATTGTCACCATATAGCAACACTATGTAATAGAGGGTTATTGCATTAAATATAACTTAGACATGGTAAAAATCTATTGAATAATTGCCCTTCAAAATAAAAAACAAAATAAAATAAAATCTCTTTTAGAAAAATGAAGATGAAGTAATTAACACCATATAGCAACACTATGTAATAGATTGCTAACCCTCTATTGCATGAAATATAACTTAGACATGGTAAAAATATGTTGAATAATTGCCCTAAATAATAGATATATTAAAACAATATATATAAGAAAGAGTTGTAAACATAGTCTCATGCTATGTAAGTCAATGGGACTTATAATTTTATTATATGATATATAATATCCTGTTTAACCTGTTGCTCACATGTCAAATGTCCATAAGCAATAGGGATATCCTGGTCATGTGACCTCATATATTGTATGTCCTTCAAAATAAAAGCCCCCTTTTCACATCTATCTGTAAAAACATAGATTTATATCACAGCTCTTTAGTAAAATAAAGATAAATAGCGATGCAACAGATGGTTAAACCCACTTTTTCCAACGCTGCCTCAAACTAAAGTGTAAATTTCTCACCTTTTCTTCACTGGTTCGTTATAACTTCGTCCACCAGGTGGCGTCTGACGCTAAAACGCAGTCAAATAGGTGGATTTTGCTGCTTGTATTTTCTCATTGAAACAACAGTAATTGAGTATTTGTTCATTCGTGGGTAAAACATCACATTAGATTGGATGTCAGCGTTGAAGATTCATCCAGCAGCTGCTGTTGAAGACATTTCTGGTGTCTGAGCTGCATGTAAATCAACCGGCAGCAGAAAATAGGCTAAATAAAACCATCATTTCTCCCCCTGCTCTCTGCAGCCTGATAGATAGCTGTTCTTTGTTTTGTGGCCTGGAGGCACAGAAATAATCATAAAAATGTGCAGCACGGCAACAAAAAACTGTCTTATTATTCCTTAAACGAAGCCGTGCACACGCTGACCTTTAATTTGTATTCGTTTTAATTAGAGTTTGGGTTTTTTATCTGGTTTAATCAGATCTGTTATTTTAGTTTCAGTCTATTTTTTTGGGGGGTGCTGAATGTGATGTTCTGTAATCTGATATCAGGTTTTTATTCATAAACCCCAAAGGGTTTTTTTTTTTCTTACTAAAGAAACGCTGCGTTGATGAGGGTGGGAGCATAAAATTCGTCGCCGCGACGATTTCACATTGTTTGACATTTCATATCATTTGGTTTGATATTATGGAGCCTGTGGCATTATCTTCAGTTCAATGCCTTTTCCAATTTGAGATCGACTGCCTTCCTGATTTTCCCCCCATTTGTAAATGTCACTTAAGTAGAAATGATGGAAATAATTTGCAGTGGTGTAAAAGAAAAAAAATAAATAAATGATAAGAAAAAATAGAAGAGGAAAGTCACTTCCTGGGAAAGTGGACACGAGAGTTTTTATTTGACACGAGTGTGAAGGTTTGTTATTCTGTCAAGATTCTATTTTTTTTATTTATTTATTTTTTCTGATTTGTCAATTGAAGTGGATCACATCTGATGTTTTTCCTGCGACTACAGTTCAGTCCTGAGGGAAATTTACAGAGCATCTGGTGCAGGAAACCAACAACAATTGCTGCTAAGATATTAGCATTTTGAGGGGAAGGTGTGTGTGATTGTTGCAGGAAGCTGTTTCACGTCTGATGGAAGCTGTTTCACGTCTGATGGAAGCTGTTTCACGTCTGATGGAGACTGTTTCACATTTGATGGAAGCTGTTTCACGTCTGATGGAGGCAACTTCACGTTTGATGGAAGCTGTTTCACGTCTGATGGAAGCAGCTTCATCTGATGGAAGCTGTTTCACGTCTGATGGAAGCTGTTTCACGTCTAATGGAAGCTGTTTCACGTCTGATGGAAGCTGTTCACGTCTGATGGAGGCTGTTTCACGTCTGATGGAGGCTGTTTCACGTCTGATGGAAGCTGTTTCACGTCTAATGGAAGCTGTTTCACGTCTGATGGAAGCTGCTTCACGTCTGATGGAGGCTGTTTCACGTCTGATGGAAGCTGTTTCACGTCTGATGGAAGCTGTTTCACGTCTGATGGAAGCTGTTTCACGTCTGATAGAGGCTGTTTCACGTCTGATGGAAGCTGTTTCACGTCTGATGGAAGCTGTTTCACGTCTGATGGAAGCAGCCTCATGTATGATGGAAGCTGCTTCATCTGATGGAGCCAACTTCACGTCTGATGGAAGCTGTTTCACGTCTGATGGAGGCTGTTTCATGTCTGATGGAGGCTGTTTCACGTCTGATGGAGGCTGTTTCATGTCTGATGGAAGCTGTTTCACATTTGATGGAAGCTGCTTCATCTGATGGAAGCTGTTTCACGTCTGATGGAGGCTGTTTCACGTCTGATGGAGACTGTTTCACGTCTGATGGAAGCAGCTTCATCTGATGGAAGCTGTTTCACGTCTGATGGAAGCTGTTTCACGTCTAATGGAAGCTGTTTCACGTCTGATGGAAGCTGTTTCACGTCTGATGGAGGCTGTTTCACGTCTGATGGAGGCTGTTTCACGTCTGATGGAAGCTGTTTCACGTCTGATGGAAGCTGTTTCACGTCTGATGGAGGCTGTTTCACGTCTGATGGAGGCTGTTTCATGTTTGATGGAAGCTGTTTCATGTCTGATGGAAGCAACTTCACGTCTGATAGAAGCTGTTTGACGTCTGATGGAGGCAACTTCATGTCTGATGGAAGCAACTTCACGTCTGATGGAAGCAACTTCACGTCTGATGGAAGCAACTTCACGTCTGATGGAAGCAACTTCACGTCTGATGGAAGCTGTTTGACGTCTGATGGAGGCTGTTTCACGGCTGATGGAGGCTGTTTCACGTCTGATGGAGGCTGTTTCACGTCTGATGGAAGCTGTTTCACGTCTAATGGAAGCTGTTTCACGTCTAATGGAAGCTGTTTCACGTCTGATGGAGGCTGTTTCACGTTTGATGGAGGCTGTTTCACGCAGGGAATCGACCTGCTCATCAGCTTCTGATCTAATTATTCACATTTACAGTATTTTTGGGTCAAGTATCAGGATCAAGGACACTTCAACAAACTCGAGCTGCAACGATTAGTTGATTAATTGATTAGATGCCAAGTGTCACATTAATCAGCAACTACTTTGATAATCAAAATCATTTTTTAAGAAGAAAATGTCAAATTTCTTCTCAGATTATTTTCTATTTGCTTTAGTTTTTCAGTTTTTCGTCTGTCACTAAAACACAGTCAAGAAAATGTCCAAATTCTCTGGTTCCAGCTTCTCTTCTCTGATTATTTCCTGGTTTCTTTATTCTTTTATAATCGTAAACTGATAGATTTATTATTTTCAGCCCTAATGAGCAACTTGACGACACCTGATATGTGAGTGATTGTTGGAAAAGTCATTTCTTAAGGTTTTTTGCTAACAAACAAACAGACAAACAAAAACAGGCAGGGTAATAATATAAAAAGGAAATGCTCAGCAAAAACCTTTATTTTGAAAATCCCTCTCTCACTGTACAAGCTTGTAGGAAGCTGAGTATATATGATGTAATACAGCTCTTATCTCACATAATAGTGCTATTAAAATGATAAATGGTGATATAAATGGTGATATAAAAAAAGGACATCACCTTTATTTTGAAAATCCCTCACCCACTGTACAAGCTTGTAGGAAAGATTCTGATTACTAGACTCTATTGTTATAGACAAAAGCATTTTATAGACATTTCCAAGCTTGCAGGTCTTTTTTTAAGTTATTGCAATGTCTCTTTTTCAACAAAAATAACTTAATGACAGAAGCTGATTCATGGATTTCAGGTCTAAAAACCAGATATTTCTACACTTCCCACATGGAGGTGAACTGGTCCCATTTTAAAAACCAACGATCAGCAGAAATCCGACAGAGGAGGTGAAAACTTTAACCCTTTAGTCTCCAGAAACATGTCAACCTTCCTCCTGAGACCCTGAAACCAACCAACTCTTCATCTTTTCCTGCAGAAGTGAAGAATAAGCTTTTCTACACTTGAACACACACACGTTGGCTTATTGTGGTCGATGAAGATCTTTTATTAATTGAATTCTTATTGATTATTAATTGATATCAACACATATTTTTAGAGGTTTTCTGAGGTTTTAGAATCTCATCCAGGTTCTTAAACTCATGAAAACTAAACCACGAATCCTGTTTCATAAGATTTAAGATGTTTTATCTCATGTTTCTGACTCTCAGCTACAAGTTTTCTTCAATTTTTTCAATATTTTGTTGATATTTATTCTATAACAGCATCATAAATTAGTTCTGACTCTTCTGTTGTCACCTCACATGTAGATTTATGTAGATTTTATGACTTTTATCTAATTTTTCTAATTTTTTAAATGTTTTTTTTCCCCACTTTTTATTGTATAATTTGGACTTCTTATCTCTTTTTTTATCTAACATTTCTTATTTATTTGGATTTTTCTTAATTTTTATCTCACGTTTCTGACTTTTTATAATTTTTTTTACTTTCTTATCTTTTTTTTTTACTTTTATCTCATATTTCCCATTTTATTGAATTTTGGAATTTTTTTCTATCTCATATTACACATTTTTTAATCTAACATTTCTTATTTATTTGGATTTTTCTTAATTTTTATCTCACGTTTCTGACTTTTTATAATTTTTTTACTTTCTTATCTTTTTTTTTTACTTTTATCTAATATTTCCCATTTTTATTGTATATTTGGACTTTTTTTTATCTCATATTACACACGTTTTTATCTAATATTTCTTATTTATTTGGATTTTTCTGACTTTTTATCTCACGTTTGTGTGATTACTTAATTCCTTTTTAAACATTTGCATGTTTATAATATATTCTTCATGTTCCTGAATGATCATCAGTGTTATTTCTATGACTTTATGGATTAATATTTCTTATTAATAATTAAACCTTCCATTACAGATAATTTATTTCCCTTGATTTAGGTCACTTTGGTCTTGCTTTAAGTTTTAAATAAAGTATTTTTATCTGTAGTAAAACACATTTTTAGATTTTATATATATATTATATATATATTCAGGAAAACTGAATAAATAAACCTGGTGCTTAAATGGTTAAAAGATATAACATGACTAATAAATTAATGAAAGAATCAATTAAACAATGTGAATTTCATTATATAAACAATTGTCACTTGTTCTTATGGACACGTCAGTGTTTCCCTGATAAAGTGAAGGTGTGAATGAGTTTCTTAGAATAATATAGATGTTTTTTTCTTATTTTATTTGTCTACATTAGGACACAGAGGAAACAGCTCAGTCTAATAGTTGTAGTTTAATGGTCGTCCACTCAGGTTAAAGTGGACCAGTCGTGTTTCCAGCTCCATGTTTGTTGTCTGGATCCGTCTCAGCTGCAAAGTACAAACAACGCAATTATGAAGATAGTTGCAGAAGCTGCTGGAGTCTGCTGTTATCACACACACACACACACACACACACACACACACACACACACACACACACACACACACACACACACACACACACACACACACACACACACACACACACACACACTGGAAGGCTCAGCAGCCTGTGTTTGTTTATGTCTGCCTTCACACAACATGAGCAGGCCACTCTATATATAAAGTATTCACAGCGCTTCACTTTTTACACATTTTATTATGTTACAGCCTTTTTCTGGATTCAATTCATCAGACTTTGAAAACTTCTTAGTTTTCATGTGAGAGTAAAGCTGTAAATGTGACATTAATCTGCATTTCTTCACCTCTAATGTGCCACAGACGTTAGAAAACAGATAAATGTTGGGCTAAAGTGTAATTCATGTGAGATTAGAGCTGCAAGCTTGTGCAGTGGATGAGGGATTTTCAAAATAAAGGGGCTGAGCATTTCATTTTTTATATTATCTTCTTATCTCACCATCACTTTGCACTGTTTCTGATTCTTTGAATGTTTTTTTTATTCTTTTCTTGCATTTGCTATAGGCAATTTAACAATCTCTACTTAATTTAGCATCAGATTAAAATCAAAAGCACAAATAATTATTTTTTATACAATTATAAATATATTCAGGCATCAAAGGGTTAAAACCTGAACATAATTGTGGATTTCTATAGTTTTTTATTTCCATAAAAATGCAGTAAGAGCAAGTAGTGGGCAGGTTTATGAGTGTAGCTGTCAATTAAAGTGTCTAAAAGAGAGGGATTTTCAAAATAAAGGTTTTTGCTGTACATTTTCTATATTATATTCATATCTCACCATCACATTGCACTGTTTCTGATTCTTTGAGTGTTTCTTCTTTAATGTTTTCTCTTGCATTTTTCTAATGTCTGAAAGTAATTGTTGCTTTATCTGGTTATTTATTTCCATAAAAATACAGATTTCTAAGAGTCAATGTGACATTAATCAGTTAATGTGTGTAATTCAAGTGAGATTAGACAATGTTTCCTACAAGCTTGTATAGTGTGTGAGGGATTTTCAAAATAAAAGGGGCTAACCATTTCCTTTTTTTATATTATGCACCGTTTCTGATTCTTTGAACGTTTCTTCTTTAATGTTTTCTTTTGCATTTTTCTCATTTTTAAGACCCTGAAAGTAATTGTTGATTTATCTGGTTATTTATTTCCATAAAAATGCAGTAAGAGCAGATTGCTAAGTGTCGCTAGAGTCAGATGTTGCTGAACTAGAATTTTTATTCTTTAATAACTGTCGCCACTAAACTCCATCAGGCGTCATTCCTCATGTTAATAGATCTATTCATGTGAGATTAGAGCTGTAAATGTGACATTAATCTGCATTTTTTCACCTCTAATGTGCCACAGACGTTAGAAAACAGCTAAAACTTGCACTAAAGTGTCTTTTATATCAACGCGGGCCACTTCTCTGCTGAAATATCAGTGTAAAGCCGCCTCAGAACGTATTTCCTCCTCCTCCTCCTGCCTCCATGCATCTCATCACAGCTCAGCCAGGAATCCTGACTGATCCGGAGTCAGTCGGAGGCGTAACCTCCCATTATTAGCCCATTGTCGCCGGCTCTTTTTTTTTTTCAAATCGATGTGTCACACACACTCTCCTTTCCCCTCCTCGATTCTCCACAGTGGCGGCGTGTCCCGCAGGGTTTTTACTGTGGCCTCCACGTCTCAGACAGAGTCGGGGTTACAAGCGGCTATTATGCAGCACATAATCGCACTCGGTCATGCTGCAGATTGTCCCGCTAGGGAGAGCTGGAACTTCCTGTTTGAAGAGGCTATAAAACCTGGTCATAGCGAATCCATCTCTCCGTCCCCAGAGTCACGCCGTGGCGTTTATTCCGTGCACGATGGAACGCCGGTGGCTGCAAATCAGGAAGCTGCTGCCGCCTCCTGAGGAGTATAATTGGTTCATTAGTGCAGCGGAGGATTGTCTGATGGGTTTTTTTTTATTTTACAGTGAGAAGAAGTAACGTGACCTTGGTGTCGTCCTTAAATCCTCCACAGAATCATCAGATATCACCTTCATCTGGGAGGAGATAGGTCATTCTGTCCTATGGTTTATTGATAATAAGGAGCTTTTCTGTCAATAAGAAGTTAAATATAAATCACTGACTGCTTTGATGCAGAAATGTTAATAAGGTCACAGCTCCTGCATCTATGATGACAGTCACCTGCATTTCACTCACAACACCATGAGGAGATGAATAAAAACACTGGATCTTTATTAACTGCACTTGTTAATATTGCAAATAATGTCATTTTTCAAGAATAAGAAGATTCGAGCTGCATCTAAATTAATGAGAATACTGTGAAAAGTTCTCATTATTTAGGATCTATCTATCTATCTATCTATCTATCTATCTATCTATCTATCTATCTATCTATATTGTGTCTATATATATATATGATCAATGTTCTGTAAACATTTGCTATTATTTAATGGTTGGAAATATGAGAATCTTAATAATAAAGAGTGTGGTGACCAGTAGATGGCATTATTTATACTGTTTGGGGTCAAAGGTCAACCCACAGCATCTAAAACAACACAAAGAAGAAGAAACCAAGGAAAATAATGAACCTTCATGAACTAAGAGGAGCAGTTAAACTCAAGATAAATGGTGTCAAAAGGCTTCCTGGGATATTTCTTTGTATTTTCAGTCATATAGAAAAGATAAGGACTAACGAGCTTAACGAGGTGCAGCTGTTACCTGCTGCAGCAGCAGCTGGACTCTAAAGAAACAAAACCAGAGAAAACACTGGAGTTTAACCTGAAACCTGGTCCTGGATGTTTTATCGGATTAAAATCAACATGAAGACTCTTCAACAGCTGGAAAAACTGGACTATGACGACGTGAGGAGGAAAAACACAGCGAGACCTGCGTAAAAGTAAGACTAGACTGAATTTTAATGGATTCATTAAGGCTTTTTAATTACGTTTAATAAGGTTTATTAGAGGTTTATCCTCTTATTTGAGTTTGGTGTATGTTCATTTACTTTATAATTATCTAAAAGTCATGTATTGTTCATACAAGTTAAACATGTTGGTTAATTAATTCCTGTTTAAACAGGTAAATCTATTAATAATATTATTAGTTTTTAATGTTAACGACTTTGCTGTAAATCCTGTTGAATGCAGGTGTTTAATTAATGTTAAACTGTTAATTAGCTGCTGATTGTGTGTTTGCTGATAACCAGAAGTGTCTTTTAACTCCGGTGAATCTATATTTTACTGCAGTAATTATGTTTTTAAGTGACTTTCTACATTTGTACACAGTTTAAATCTAAACAGGTCAGTCCCAGTGAGACCAGAACCAGGTCACATTCACACCTGTGAACTAATCTATAATCAATTATCTCCACTCTCTGCTCCTCACATTCCTGTTACTCCCATTTAATTCTGCCTTTTCATTCAAAAATACACACAAAACACCAATATCCAGATAAATTACACAGAATTTGATTGTAGCTGGATGAGAATTATAAAAATAAACCATTCTGATGCTTTATTTAATGTTTCTGTGACTCAGATTCCACATTTTATGCCTTATTTCATTATAATAATTAATTGATTTAATGCTCAGTAGTTTACATACATGGTTCTCTAATGTATTTTATTAGACTAATGTAATTATAATTATACAGTTTATTTCCCTGTGTTCTAAATGATTCATCATCTGTATTGATAACAGCATAAATCAATAACTCTAAACTGGAATATTGAGCTGGATATTTGTTATATTCTGTATTATTATGATGCATTTTACTTATTTTATTGTCTAAAACAGATTAAAAGGAGAATTAATTGTTGTAATATCTGTTAGTCCAGTTGTTGACTGACAACCTGTCTCTATCATATAAATCCTTCCTTGTATGGTAGTTTAGTATGTTTACTACCATATATATGTGGTAGTTTAGTATGTTTACTACCATATATATGTGGTAGTTTAGTATGTTTACTACCATATATATGTGGTAGTTTAGTATATTTACTACCATATATATGTGGTAGTTTAGTATGTTTACTACCATATATATGTGGTAGTTTAGTATAGTTACTACTCTATATGTGGTAGTTTAGTATATCTAGGACCATATATACGTGGTAGTTTAGGGTATTTGTTATATTCTGTATTATTATGATGCATTTTATTTATATCTGTTAGTCCAGTTGTTGACTGACAACCTGGCTCTATCATATAAATCCTTCCTTGTATGGTAGTTTAGTATGTTTACTACCAAATACATGGTAGTTTAGTATATCTAAGACCATATACATGTGGTAGTTTAGTATAGTTACAACTCTATATATGGTAGTTTAGTATATCTAGGACCATATATACGTCATTGTTATAGGACAATGACGTGTATATATACATTATATATATATATACATGGTAGTTTAGTATATCTAAGACCGTATATACGTGGTAGTTTAGTATATCTAGGACCGTACAGACGTGGTAGTTTAGTATATCTAGGACCGTATATACGTGGTAGTTTAGTATATCTAGAACCGTATATATGTGGTAGTTTAGTATATCTAAGACCGTATATATGTGGTAGTTTAGTATATCTAGGACCGTACAGACGTGGTAGTTTAGTATATCTAGAACCGTACATACGTGGTAGTTTAGTATATCTAGAACCGTACAGACGTGGTAGTTTAGTATATCTAGGACCGTACATACGTGGTAGTTTAGTATATCTAGGACCGTATAGACGTGGTAGTTTAGTATATCTAGGACCGTACAGACGTGGTAGTTTAGTATATCTAGGACCGTATATATGTGGTAGTTTAGTATATCTAAGACCGTATATACGTGGTAGTTTAGTATATCTAGGACCGTACAGACGTGGTAGTTTAGTATATCTAGGACCGTACATACGTGGTAGTTTAGTATATCTAGGACCGTACAGACGTGGTAGTTTAGTATATCTAGAACCGTATATATGTGGTAGTTTAGTATATCTAAGACCGTATATATGTGGTAGTTTAGTATATCTAGGACCGTACAGACGTGGTAGTTTAGTATATCTAGAACCGTACATACGTGGTAGTTTAGTATATCTAGAACCGTACAGACGTGGTAGTTTAGTATATCTAGGACCGTACATACGTGGTAGTTTAGTATATCTAGGACCGTACAGACGTGGTAGTTTAGTATATCTAGGACCGTATATATGTGGTAGTTTAGTATATCTAAGACCGTATATACGTGGTAGTTTAGTATATCTAGGACCGTACAGACGTGGTAGTTTAGTATATCTAGGACCGTACATACGTGGTAGTTTAGTATATCTAGGACCGTACAGACGTGGTAGTTTAGTATATCTAGGACCGTATATATGTGGTAGTTTAGTATATCTAGGACCGTATAGACGTGGTAGTTTAGTATATCTAAGACCGTATATACGTGGTAGTTTAGTATATCTAGGACCGTACAGACGTGGTAGTTTAGTATATCTAGGACCGTACAGACGCGGTAGTTTAGTATATCTAGGACCGTGGTAGTTTAGTATATCTAGGACCGTACATACGCGGTAGTTTAGTAGATCTAGGACCGTATAGACGCAGTAGTTTAGTAGATCTAGGACCGTATATACGTTGTAGTTTAGTATGTCTAGGACCATGTGGTAGTTTAGTATGTCTAGGACCATATATACGTGGTAGTTTAGTATGTCTAGGACCTTGTGGTAGTTTAGTATGTCTAGGACCATATATACGTGGTAGTTTAGTATGTCTAGGACCTTGTGGTAGTTTAGTATGTCTAAGACCATATATACGTGGTAGTTTAGTATGTCTAGGACCTTGTGGTAGTTTAGTATGTCTAGGACCATATATACGTGGTAGTTTAGTATGTCTAGGACCTTGTGGTAGTTTAGTATGTCTAGGACCATATATACGTGGTAGTTTAGTATGTCTAGGACCGTACAGACGTGGTAGTTTAGTATATCTAGAACCGTACATACGTGGTAGTTTAGTATATCTAGGACCGTATATATGTGGTAGTTTAGTATATCTAAGACCGTATATACGTGGTAGTTTAGTATATCTAGGACCGTACAGACGTGGTAGTTTAGTATATCTAGGACCGTGGTAGTTTAGTATATCTAGGACCATACATACGCGGTAGTTTAGTAGATCTAGGACCGTATAGACGCAGTAGTTTAGTAGATCTAGGACCGTATATACGTTGTAGTTTAGTATGTCTAGGACCATGTGGTAGTTTAGTATGTCTAGGACCATATATACGTGGTAGTTTAGTATGTCTAGGACCTTGTGGTAGTTTAGTATGTCTAGGACCATATGTGTGTAAATTTAGGACCATATATGTGGTAGTTTAGTATATCTAGGACCATATATACGTGGTATTTTAATGTTTAGGACAATATATGATAGTTTAGTACATTCAAGATCATATATGTGGTAGTTTTTGTATATTCAAGACTATATATATATATATATATATATATACTGTATATAAAATTTATATATAAATCCATCCATCAAGACTTTTGGCTTTGTTGAAATGGCCTTTTTTTATTTTTATTTGGTATCAACTTTGTCCTCAAGCAGCAACAGCAACACTCCAACACTTTAATTGTGATATTGATTTAAATCCAGAGGCTGAATCACTGCAGCTCAAACATGTTGACATTTCTACTGTTTAGTTTAATAATGTTATGAGTCATTAAACGAGAGAAAATGTCAAAACACAACCAAACACCTTGAAACAGACAGTTTTTTACCAAGTTTTATTCATGGAAAATGTTGTGTTGCAGTATAAAGCTGCAGTGAAGTCATATTTCTATTCACAATAATGGATTAATCAAAAATACTAATTCAAATCCAGTTATTTTGATAGAATATCACCATAAATTATAATTTCCTTCTCTTTTCTCCATTGTTCCTCATTCTTTTTCCACTCCTTCATATTTTTATCCTTCTTTCTTTCACTCTTGTTCACTTCCTTATTTCCCTCCTTCATTCCTTTGATCTTCCATCCTACTTCTTAAACTCCTTCCTTATCTCCATCCTTCCAGGTAAACGCTTTTAAATCATCCATTTCATCCCTTTTTTTCTCATTTCTCATATTCAGACTATCATTTAAATAAATCAAAATTCCTGCAGAATCATCCTCCCGATCCACAGAAACGGTTAATGAGTGTTTTTGTGTTAATTAAAGGCAGAGAGTCCATGTGTCTGCAGATAGTTTCATCCTGGAGTGAAACAGAAGCTTTTCTATGAGGAAGTGATGGAAGTGGATCTGCTTTTATGCTTTTATGGCTCCATCCTTCAAACTGCTCTCGCTAGAAATTCTTTCAAAGACCATTTCAATCAATCTCCTTCTAGAGACTGAAAGATACACACACTTTGATGCCCGCTTCGTTTGATGATCGTCTTTATACATTATTAATATATATATATATATATATATATATATATATACTTTCTATATCGGAACGGTCCAAATTGGCGGAATTCTTATTTTCCTGATTTTCCTTTTGTGTTTATTTTTCTGGGTGAGATGGACACATTCATTATTTAGGAGTAGAAGAAGTGTTTTATTGATTCTTTTCTGCATTTTACACACACACACACACACACACACACACACACACACACACACACACACACACAGGGGTCCAGCTCCAGTTGTTTTAACCTATTGTATTAACCCTGGTGTTCATGTCTTTGATGTTTGGAGAAAACCTGCACAAACACAAGTAAAACGTAGAGAAACACCAGGACCTTTGACCTTTTCACTGTGTAATCACCAGAGCTGCAACTAACGATTATTTAACAGTCGATTAGTCTATTGATTATTGAAATGACTCATCTATTAGTGGTTTGGTTTGTAGAATCCAAAGCTTGTTTTTTTTTTTTTTTGTCCACAACCCAAAGATCATCAGTTTATTATTATAGAGACTAAAGAAACCAGGAAATAATCAGAATTTAGACATTTCTTGTTAAAAAAAATGGCTCAAATTGATCGATCATCAAATTAGTTGATGATTAATCAGATAGTTGGAAACTAATTGATTGATCATTGCACCTTAATGTGGCAGATTTTGTTTTTTCAAGTTTATTCCTTTGATTTTTATACACTAACATATAAACTAATGACTATTCTGATTACTATTACGATTCAATTAATCTATTGGTTATTGAGATGATTAATTGATTAATTTCCAACTGCTACATTAATCACCAACTATTGATTAATAGATTAGTAATTTTTTAAGAAGGAAATGTCCAAATTTTTAAGAAAACTAATTGGAATTGGACATTTGATTCATGTGTAGTTTGACTTGTTCTGCAACAATTAGTCAATTAATTAATTAGTTGCCAATTATCATGTTAATCACCAACTATTTCCATAATTGATTTATAGATTTGAGTCATTTTCTATGAAGAAAATATGTCCCAATGATAAAATAATGACATATTTGGCTTTTACTTTAGCATTCAGGACTAATAATAGTGCAGTTGTCGGCTATTCCCTTAATCTACAGTTATTTTGATAATCAATTAATGGATTTGAGTCATTTTTAAGTCTAAATTCTCTGGTTCCAGCTTCTCTTCTCTGGTTATTTCCTGGTTTCTTTATTCTCTATAATAATAAACTGAAACAAAAAGACATTTTAGGTTGAATCTTCAATTTTGGAAACAAGAAAAGTTCAAAGTAATCTCACATTGAGTAGATTTACCTTATTATTGGGCTGCAACAAGTTCTATTTCAACCAATTTAATAAATTAAGGCTAAAATAAGATGAACATATTTCTAGATTTGGAAAGTTTTATTTCATGATTTCTTACCAAGTTGATAATTTTACTAGTTTTAAGTAAATTTATCCTTAAATTTAGTCTTTATCTTATTTTCAGCCATGTTTTGATGTATTTGAGACACTTTAAAGTAGAAAATGTCCAAATTCTCTGGTTCCAGCTTCTCTTCTCTGATTATTTCCTGGTTTCTTTAGTCTCTATAATAATAAACTGATGATCTTTGGGTGTAAACATTTTACTTTTTCATTGTTCAAGCCCATATTAATTAATTACGCTAATATAAAACTGATAAACAGTAATAATCACATATTAGTCCTATTAGTGTTAATGTCAGAATATTTCAGATAGTTTCCAATAGTCTATTCAAGTATAGTTTAAATAATTTATTGATCAGTTGCCAATTTATCACAATAACAATAATGGATTTCAGTCAGAAAACGTCCAAATTCTTGGTTTCTTTAATCTTCTATAATAAACGGATGAGAAATTGACATTTTTAGGTTGAATCGTCAGTTTTTAGAAACATGAATCAACAATTTTATGAACCAAAATACTGAATATTGAACCAAATAAATGCTACTTTGATTAATCAGCATTAATATAAGGGTCAGTTGCAGCCTGTGGTCACATCAACCTGTGTTATTAGCATTAAATCTCTATCGTCGCTCAGTTTATTTCTCACATTACTGAGATGTAAACTCTATATTTCTCTAATCCTGCTGCTCTGGCTGTGAATAAACCCAGCACCACTGTGACATGTGAGGTTATTACTCAAATCCACTCTATTGTGACTTTATTACGCCCTATTTAACGTTTTTTGGAGGGATAGCTAGCGTCATGGCGGCGGCGGGACAGCTGCCGACCCTCCAGATGTGTGGAATCTAAACTCGGAGGGAAAATCAACGCGTTTCATCCTGAAAACGACGGCTCCATGAATGGCCTCGTGATAAAAAGCCGTTATCGAGTGATTCTCAAGAAGCGGCAGCAATGGAGCGAACTGATTGCTGCATTCACTGCCTACGTCTCATTTCCCGCTTTTTATTTCCAACAAAAAGTCATGAAAGAAAGAGCTTTTTTTTTTTTTCCCCTCCTCCCCCCTCCTCCTATTGTAAGGTTGGGTTAATGTAGGAAACGCTGCAATCTAAGCTGCAGCAGAGAGGAGCTTTTCATCCACTGATTGGTGCAGATATTTGCTCTGTCATTATTGAAATTATTGCACCTGATGTAGTAGAATGAGAGGAGGGAGAATGCAATTACTCGAGTGTAGAGTAGGAGTGAACGCAGCAGGTTTTAGTACTGACTAAACCCATTTACTTTGAAATTCGTGGGAAATTTGTGCAGCAGTCAAAAGCTGAAAAAATGTATATTTTTACACGAATCAATTATCAAAATGATTATTTTGCTATTAAGTTTTTAAGGATATTCTTAGGTCTTTAGTTTTATAGAAGAAAAAAAAACAGAAAACGAGCTGGAACCAGAGAATTTGGACATAGTGATTCGTTGACGACTAATTGATTAATCAACCAATCGTTGCATCTCTAAAAAAGTGCAATATTTCCCTCTGAAATGTAATAGAGATGCAACTAACAACTATACCGATCGTATTAATCTCTAGATTATTGAAATGATTGATCGATTAGTTTGGTTCATAAAAGCTGAAGATTCAACCTAAAATGTCTTTTGTTTGTCCACAACCCAAAGATCATCAGTTTATTATTATAGAGACTAAAGAAACCAGGAAATAATCAGAGAAGAGAAGCTGGAACCAGAGAATTTAGACATTTTCTACTTAAATGACTCAAATCAATTAATCAATTATTAAAATGATTTGTAATTAATGTGATTAAGTGATTAATCGTTGCAGCTTCAGCTGTTTCTGATTTTTCAAGTGATTAAAAGTCATATCAATAATTCTGTCTGTAAAATACTTTGCGGGTCATATCGACAAATTGTAACAAGCATTTTTAACATGGTAACCATGGCAACTAATTGATTAGTCAACCAATCGCTATTTTTGTCCTTTTCCTCTTTAAAATGATGGATTGCAGACAAAATGAATAATTCAAAAACAAAGATCATCAGTTTATTATTATAGAGACTAAAGAAACCAGGAAATAATCAGAGAAGAGAAGCTGGAACCAGAGAATTTAGACATTTTCTTCTTAAAAATGACTTGAATCAATCAATTATCAAAATAGGTGGTAAATAATGTGATAGTTGGAAACTAATTAATTGTTAATCAGATTTCTCAAGTGATTATAAAGTCCTATCTATAATCATGTCTGTAAAATAATTTGATCATATGTAACAAGCATTTTTAACATGGTATCCATGGCAACTAATTGATTAATCAACTAATTGTTGCAGCTATAATTGGTTAATTTGTTTCCTAAAGCGTATTTTTGGATATGTCACAGTATAGTGCTGCCAAAGTAGTTTTTCTCTTTAAAATAATGGATTTCAGACACAATTAATAATTCAAATTAAATTATTTTGATAGTATATCACCATAAAATATATATATTTGTCCAAACCAACAGTCCACGATCCAAATATCATCAGTTTATTATAGAAGAATAAAGAAACCAGGAAATAATCAGAATTTGGACATTTTCTTCTTTATTTATCACAGATATTTAAAGTCAACACAAGATTTATGTGTTGATATCAACTTATTAACCTCCCATTAAAAGGCAGCTGTTTCCTAATTAAAACAGCTGTGAATGACAGAAAATATAAAAACCCTCCTACAACATAATAAACCTGATGATAAATGAATAAATACAGGTGTAAATTAATTAAGTTTCACCACAGAAGCCAAAATTTAAATAATTTCTTTATAATAGCAGTTATTAACTGTCTATTTCTATGTGAGTTATGAGTGAACCAGTGATATATCAGCGTATATATGATATATATTTTGTGCTGTGAGCTGTGTGGGCAGCAGATATTATACGGAGCTGATTGGCAGATTTTTCTCTATTTATTTATTAATTCTCTAACTCTCCATCATGACGTCTCCTGGGCTCGGGTCCATGGAGCGTTCAGGACTCCGAGGTCGAGCAGCTCCGAGGGGCAGCTGGCTGCGAGCCACTGGAAGCACCACACACACACACACACACACACACACACACACACACACACACACACACACACACACACACACACACACACCTCGCTCCTAATGAATATC
Source organism: Lepturacanthus savala (assembly GCA_030544235.1). Classification (NCBI taxonomy): domain Eukaryota; kingdom Metazoa; phylum Chordata; class Actinopteri; order Scombriformes; family Trichiuridae; genus Lepturacanthus; species Lepturacanthus savala. Next base: position 2,742,138 of record CM060467.1, read on the forward strand.
ATTTTTTATTAAACAGGGAAGTTTAAGCAGCGAGTGTTTCTGTGCCCGCGGAAAATAGAATATTGATATTTGCAGCATAACGATGACATTTGTTCACCTTTTTTTCTCGTGGTTGTGAGCAGCAGCAACAAACGGATCCATGTTCTCAACCTTTTAATTCAGTTGGTTCGTTGTTTCCTGGAAGACTGAAGCTTTTATTCAACACTTTTCTAAGATTAAAATATATTGTGAGAACACGTATTATAGATGAGAATTGGATTAAAATGCATGTAATTGCAGTTTTTGTAAATGATAATTGCAATTGGCTCCAAAAGCAGCTTTTATTCGATGTAAATGAACTTTATTCGCCATCTGTAGTAGATCAGGATGACCAGAAATAAAAGAAATAAAACCCTCCAGGGTTTCTATGGTCACTGTGACATGTTTTACATTTAATTATCATCGTATCGTTGCTGCTTGTTTATTATTAAACTCTTTTCTGCACAGTTGACAATAAATGTGGTGCCATCACTTGACAAATTCAGTTTGGGAGGAAAAATTTAAAATTCCTGCTATTTTTCTAAACACCTTATGAATTCATGCATTTTTTTCTTTTTAATAAACATATTAGGATGAATCTTCAACTGTGGGAAACGGATTTCAATTTTACTAACTAATCCATTGTTTCAATAATCAATAGATTAATCCACTAATCATTAGTTGCATCTCTAGTTCAAACTAAATCAAATGGGATAAACTTGAGAGAAATTTGAGCAAAATTACCTTTAATGTAATAAATAACGATCAATTTACAAAATACTGGACTGAAATTTCCATTAAATATATTTTTTGCATTGTGCAGCAACTATATATATATATATAAATAATTATAAAATAGTTGTTTTACAGTTAAACTAAACCAAATTAGACAATTTAAATGAGTAAAATGACCTGAATAAATGACCAAACAGAGTAGAACTTCCATTAACTGTGCCCTGATTCATTCCTCATTTCTAAATCTTTATTTAACAGCGTGAATTGTGAACGTTAGATGTAAAGTTTCCTCTTAATCTTTGCTGTGGGCTGTTTCTGTATCAACATGTAAAACGCTCGTCACCTTCTAAATATTTAAAAGTTGGGATATTCAGTATTAATGGTCCACAACTCTGCTGCTGCTCTACTTTGCTGTGACTTTATTGCCAAACTCATGCATAGGAAATGCCTTTAAAGAGCTTTGATGCCTGTTTTCTGTTCTGTGCTGCACTCGGAGACGTTTCGGCATCGACTCCTAAATTAATCTGTGTGATTAAGCTTTTACAGGAAGGTGACGGTTTGATTCCTTGTAGAACAAACAGAAGATTTAGCTGCAGCGTTTGTTGCTCTGACTTGGCAGCGACGACGCTGGCGGCTCCATCATTTCATACTTGGCCGACGGAAACTGGAAATCATCGTCTGAAACGGAGCTGTCGGCTGCTTCCTGAGCACCGAGCGGAGAGTTTCCAGCTCGGAGCCTGTTAGTAGGAGAGGATTTGACCTTTACTGGAGATTTCTGTCCTGCAACAAGTGAATAATGAAGCCTGGAGGATACAAACAGGGACTGTTGTGATTAAACCGTTACTGAGACCATTTATCTATTATTTGGTTCATTAAATGGTGGAAAATGTGGATCAGTGTTTCCAAAAGCTGAAGATTCAACCTAAAATGTCCAGATCAACAGTCCACAACCCAAAGATCATCAGTTTATTATTATAGAAGAATAAAGAAACCAGGAAATAATCAAAGAGAAGCTGGAACCAGAGAATTTGGATGTTTTCTAACCCTAAACTATTAAAATTAACTATTTCAAAGGTTATATGGATATTTGAGACCTCCAGTTCACATATAGAGACAATTCTAAGAAAGCAGGAGACATCTTATTAAATGATTTATAGCTAATCGATTAATCGTTGCAGCTCTAATCATAATTATCGAGACCAAAATGATCATATTTGACTGAAAAAAATGACTGAAACCATTAATCAATTATCAAAAAACTAAAATTAACTAATTATTGCACTTCTACTTCCTAAAGTTGAGCATAGAAACTAATGATTCTACTCAGTATTAACACTTTCTATATGATCAGTCATAGAATTCACAACAAATCTGTTATTGTTGCTGCTGTTAAACACATTTAAACCAAGGGAACCAGAGAATTTGGACATTTTCTATTTAAAATGACTAAAAATTGATGAATCAATAATCAATATATAGTATTGGTTGTGGTTTTCTGGATCCAACAATCTTATTCGCTGCACTATAATGTAAATACATTTAATCTATACAATTCATTCTTATAATGGTCTAATAATCAAGTTGTTTACAGTAATATGGTGTAAAAACAACAATTTGACCACAAAACCATGAGTCACAAAACCTCCAACAGTTTATTATTATAGAGACTAAAGAAACCAGAAAATAATCAGAGAAGAGAAGCTGGAACCAGAGAATTTAGACATTTTCTACTTAAAAACGACTGTAATCTATTAACCAATGATCAATATGGATGATTAATGTAATAGTTGGTATCGATTAATCATCTAATCGGTTCTGTTGCACCTGAGGAGATGAAACATGCGTTGAGGTCACAGTATACATCGATTTGAACCCAGCGATTATTTTCATTATTGAAAATAATCTTTTTATTTGTGGAAAAATGTGCAGAAGCCCCAAAAATCTGAGATATTGATTTTTAAATGAATCGATGAATTGATTATCAAAGTATTTTGACTAATATAATCATTCAATCGTGTGTTTAAATGGTAAATCAGCTTCAGAATTCAAAGGCATCAGGCCACTGTAACTGTGCACATGACAGGAAGGAGGCAGGATGGAGGAAATGGGGAAGGGAGAGTCTCTGTGTGCAACCTTGTGTTAAGATTTGGCAATAGGCGATTCGCCTCATCCAATCCCATCTCGTTACTGTGACACTCCAGCCCATTAAATAGAATAGATTATTGATTTTACCCTCTTCTCCCGCTCTGAGATTTTCCATCAGTTTCTCTGTGTGCAGTAAGAGGAGCCGAAGAAAAGCACAATTCATTACCCGCCGCACGCCGACGCCTCGCGTATACAAATGTGCAGGTTTTTTTTTGTTTTTTTATCGTGGAAAAACCCTGGTCGCCGTGGCGATGTGTACCTCTCAGGTTGTCATGGCGCTAATGTGGAAATTAAGTGCGAACGGCGCCACCGGCGTAACGATCGGAACGAGGGTCGAGTTATTGCAGAAAACGCGCTCGGCGGCTCGGTATCGATCTCACGCCACAGAAAAGACGAGGTGAGGCTGCTGGATAATGGACAGGAGGCTCTGAGGAAAACAGCCTGTTCATCATCACACGGGGATATCGACCAATCACATCACATCCCCCGGTGCCCATCACTCGCCACCAGAAGAATTGATTTATTACTCGAATGCGGCTCCGCTGCCTGTCGCTGAATATTTCAGATTTCCTATATTTTTGACCTAAAGAAGCTAAACCGAGTGTTTTTTGAACCACCGTGTGCTTATTTCTTTTCTATTAAGGGAAACTGAATTGCTGATCCGGTGGAGGTCGGTGTGTCGGAACCAGCGAGACGTCTGTAGCGAAAGAATTTATTGATACTCGATCGGTTAAAGACGACGTAGGGAACATGGTGTAAGTGAAGAGGAGATGGACCCAAAGTTAAGGCAGAAACATGAGCAACACCTTGGTTAAAATCAGGGTAAGAACTTTGGGGTGAAAGGTCGAGGTAGTCGTTAAAGTCAGGGTAAGAAATCCTTAAAGTTGTCGGGTTAACAAGTTGTTTAAGTCGTCAAAGTCGGGCTAAGAAGTCGTTAAAGTCTAGGAAGAAGTCATCAGCGTAATAAGACGTTAAAGTTGGGCTAAAATATCAAAGACGGGATAAAAAGTCTTGATGCTAAGAAGTCGTCAGGGTTAGAGAGTAACACCTCATTAAATCAGGGTCAAATTTGGGGTAATAACTTGTTAAAATGAGTCTAAATATTTTGTTTTTCCTGTATTTTAGACCTGAAATGTGTTTATTTCTCTTCTATTAAGGGAAATTGAATTGCTGATCCTGTGGAAATTTCTCAGGTCGGTGTTTCAGAACCAGCGAGACGTCTTTAGCCAAAGAATTTATTGATACTCAATCAGTTAAAGAAGTGTTTTGGAACATAGTGTAAGTGTGAAGTGGAGAAGGACCCAAAGTTGGGGCAGGAACATGAGCAACACTTTGGTTAAAATGGGGTAAGAACTGATTAAATTTGGGGTAAAAAGTCAGTCGTTGGAGGTAGAAAGTCGTTAAAGTCATCAGCGTAATATGTCATAACACTAAGAAGTCGTCAGGGTTAAAGACGACGTTCAGAACAGTGTGTGAAGAGTAAATGGAACCAAAGTTAAGGCAGAAACATGAGTAACACCTCATTAAATCAGGGAAAGAACTTGTTAAATTTGCTGTAAGTTTGCTGAGATTGGTGTTTTGGAACGTCGAGGACTCAAAGTTGGGGTAAAGTCAGGCTAATAAGTGGATAAAGTCAGGATTAGGAGTCGTAAAGTTGGGGTAAAGTGTGAAGAGGAGACAGAACCGTATTTAAGGCAGAAACATGAGCAACACCTCATTAAATCAGGTTCAAATTTGGGGTAAGAACTTGTTAAAATGAGAATAATTTGTCGTATTTCCTATATTTTAGACCTGAAATGTGTTTATTTCTCTCCTATTAAGTGAAATTAAAATGCTGATCCTGTGGAAATTCCTCAGGTCTGTTTCAGAACCAGAAAAAGAATTTGATAATCGGTTAAAAATTGTAAACGTTAATGATAGTTTCCATATTATTAAATGTATTTTATCAAAAAATAAAGGAAGCAACAATTGATCAGTCACGTTAAATCAGTTAAATGTTCATTATGTCAGAACCTAATGGACAAAGTAGTTTCTGTTTTAGTGCATTAAAGCTTTTTCAACACCTCAAACAACACAGTATTCGTGGAAAACTTGAAAATTTCTCAATTTGTGTCATTTCCATCAACATTTTCTAATGTGACGCTTCCAAATGTGCATTGATCTATTGTCAGAATCAAAGCGAGTTGGTAAAGTCGGGTTTAAGAAGTCAGTAAGAACTTGACTTTGAGCAGTAATAAACATGTTTTATACAATAATAATTTACATTAATAGGTTAAATGTTTGCTGTGTCACATGATGGGCAAAGATTTCTCAGTTTTCGGTCATTTCCATCATTTTCCAACTTGATGCTTCCAAATGTGCATTGATGCAAACGTCTATTATCAGAGGACATGATGTTAATCACTAAACCAGACGTGTGTGAGCTTTAATGTGTTTTTACTGCAGGTTCCAACGATTTACTGAGGATAAAACAAATCCCCGTGTTCCTGTGACACAGCAACAAGAACCAGTGAATTAACCGAAGATTATATGATAGAAAAGGAGAAATATCTTCATGTTTTCCATTGTGGGAGTGGTGGTATTGGCGGTATCAGCGTGGCATTAGCATGCTGAGAATCAGATCCAGAAAGCAGCAGGTGCAGAAAACAAGGACACACAGTGTCATTGATGCGAAGCAGCTGAAATCAGGCCAATATCATAGCAGAGCTGCACATTCACACGTTCTCCGCATAAATAACACACTGATATACTGGGATAAATCCTGCTTTTAACACACAAACACGCTGAGATACTGGGATAAATCCTGCTTTTAGACGTGAATATTCACAGAGAGAATACGTGAACGTTTGGCTTCATCTTCTCAGACTATCAGGTTGTTAAATGAGTGACGAAAACACTAAAAATCCATCTCGGGCTGTATGAAATACATTTTAAAGGCATGTCTGATGGTCCTGTGATGAATCAGAGCTGCGGCAACATATGAAATCTAAAAAAAATGAGCTGTAGCTGCAGAGCTGGAGCTGTTTTTTTATTCTATTCTTCTTAAAAACTCCTGCTGGGAACGTTGCGTCAGCCGCTGCATTGTGTCGTTCCCGTTTCCATCTGTTGGTCTAAAAGCTGCTCTCGCATTGTTGGAGAATTTAGTCGTGAACGTTGGACACGGAGATTCGACACAGGTCTGTTTGGTTTTATAAAAGCCTGAAAACTGCTGAGCGACGAGCAGCAGATTTGAGCAGTTTCCTCTGAAGATTATCAGCTTTTATCAGGGACAAAATCACAGTGGAAATAAAGGAGCAACAAACACATGAGTTATAAAAGGCTTTCTTGTATAAAAACATAACAAACAAATAAAAACTGTATTTTAGCTGCTATTTTAGTTTATTAAGGCATTTACATGTTATAACTTCATAGCTTTTGTTTTTTATTGAAGATATAAAGTCATCACATCCTCTTTACTACTTCCATTCTTGTTGTTTCTCCTTGAAACTCATTGCAGTGCAATAAAATCCACTAAAATAATCAGAAGAGAAGCTGGAACCAGACAATTTGGACATTTTCTTCTTTAAAAAATGACTCAAAACGATCAAATAGTTGCAGATAATGTAATCAATTATAGCTGATAATCAATTAACTAATTGTTGCAGCTGTAATTAGATGATTGGGTTGTAAGAAAATGTACCTGTGACGTATTTATCAGGGATAATTGCACATGATATTAATATGATCTTGAGCTGCATGTGTGTGTGTGTGTGTGTGTGTGTGTGTGTACACACACATGCAGACTACTCACAGTAAGTCATTGACATTGTGATTCATTCATTATTAGTAATATCAAAGGCAACTTTCAGTTCATTAACATTTAGATCAAATAGGAAAAATTCATGTAAATTAATTCAATATCCCTAATTTATCATGTGTATGTTATATTACTGCTAAAATTAATATATTACATGTTAGACAATATGATAACGTGATTATCCCACATTGCAAACATTAAATATCAAAGTGACCATGAACAAGGAAAGATAATTAAACAATTATATAAATGGATTTAACTTAATTTCTACTGTTAATCTCTAAACCATCCAGACATTTCATGCAACCACACATTCAATTAGAGCTGCAAAAGCTGATTAATTGATTAGTTTCCATCGATTTCAGTTAAATTAAATAAAATGTCTAACTTAGTCGATGGTTGCAGCCCTCATATATATATTTTGTTGACGTTTCCTCTGTTTTTCAGTGAGAAGCCTCATCCCTTCATGCATATTCATGTGTGTCAGAGCTTCCATCAGAACAGAGGAGGCTCCATGACGTTCATTAACCTGGTCTGGTTTTAATCAGGATCTGCAGCCTCCTACTGATCCGTTTGGCTGCAGACAGCTGCAGTTGGTGGGTGGTTCTGTCTCATCCACACCGACCAGCGCTGTGTTGATTACCCGTAATTACAAAAAAAAAACAGGATTCAGATTAATGCCTCTCACGGCTGATTCCTGCTCTGTGGGACTGGATGCAGCTTATTGACGTTGTGAAGGGTTTTCTGCTGCTTCCTCTGCTGCAGGATCCGTTAAATCCCGACCCGCCCAGAGCCCGGCTGATGGTCAAACGTTGCTCTTAATCTCATTTTACTGATAAACTGGAGTCAATTAGAGCCTCTATTACCCATAATGCCTCTGACTGTGATGTCCTTCACCTGCTACTCTACACTTTGAGACAGTTTCATCCCATTAACTGGTCTGAACTTTTAGAAGCGGTGTCGATGTGAGAATCTAACAGGCCGTTTTGATGTAATTCCAACTAATTCTTACTGAATGTGATGGAATCTGTTAATAACAGGTCTCTAATGGTCGGGTCACCTTCCAAAGTTTACGTTTTCTTCTTAAAAATGACCCAAATTGATTGATAGTTATCAAGAGTTTTTTAAAATAAAATATAAGATGTAAATTTCAACATGCATCATGTGCAGTTTTAGCACAGTAACAACTATTTACACTAAAATTACATGAGAATGGACATTTTCTTCTTAAAAATCACTATTTATTAAAAATAGCTGGCAATAAATAATAGTTGCAGCTAAATTGGATGTTACTGCACTTTCCAAGAATTGAGAGGAAACTTTGAGCTGAAGCAACTGATCATAATTGATTCCTTTAGTTGATCAATAAGAATGACTCGTTTAAAGGATAAAAACAAAAATGCATCACAGAAAAAACATGATTCTCAATTAGACGAGTTCTGCAATAACTATTGATTAGTTATTTGGTTCATAAAATGTGGATCAAAGCTGAAGATTCAACTTAAAATGTCTGAAAACAGAAAATATCTGAATGAGGAGCCAGTTTAAGTATCTAGCCGACGTCTCTCAATGGTGGCCATGTTGGTAAGGTCCAAGCTGTGATCTGGTTCTCTAATAAACTCTGATCTACAAAGACAGAAATACTCAGTACTGTTCTATATTAGGGCTTCAGCTAATGATTATTGTAATAATCAATCTATTAATTAGTGAAACAATTAATGTATTTGATGTTTGGTTCATAAAATGGTGTAAAATGTGGATCAGTGTTGAAGATTCAACCTGAAATGTCTTTTTTTGTCCACAACCCAAAGATCATCAGTTTATTATTATAGAGACTAAATAAACCAGGAAATAATCAGAGAAGAGAAACTGGAACCAGAGAATTTGGACATTTTCTGCTTCTTAAAAAAAATTCATATCCATTTTCAAAATAATTGATGATTGATGTGATAGTTGATTAATATCATGATACAATTGCAGCTCTAAAATGCACAATACAAGGTTCCTTATGTGCAAAATTCAAACATGTATAGAACATTAGATCTACAATAAATGACATTCAATAGCATGTTAGTGCAGATTAATGTAAATAAGCTGTTTAATTGGTCAAACTACTGTATGTAGTGGATGCATGTATTAGAAAAGAAAAGCCTGTTGCATAAAATGCTCTCGTTCGTCCTTTCTCTTCTTTTTCTCGTCCAAAAACACCCAGATCAGAATTACTGTTTCACTAATTGTTGTTTTCAACCAGTAAATGTCTAAAATTGATCATTTTCTACATTTTCTACCTTCTCTGTGCTGTTTTTTCCTGTCGTCAGTGTCTCTGCAGTGTTTTGACCTGATTCCTGGTCATTATCTCCTCTTTAATTCTCTTCCTTCAGCTGGTGACGCCTCCATTTACTGACTTGTCTGATGGGATTTAGCTGTGATGTGATCTGGACTCTGGAGGCTGGTTTGTCTCTGGTGATGCATCAGGTTCCTTTAGAAACTGCGACCCACAGCAACAGCTGATATTATATCATTATAAATTCTGTTATTATACACCTACAGAATTAAAGCCAGGAAGCTGCTGATCAACAAACAGGGATTTTATCAGCTCTGCAGGATGTTTAAACATCATTTCCTCCTTAAATTCAACACTTTTCAACACTTTTCTGGCAAAAAATGGAAAAAAAACTACTATAAATCATAGTAATGAAACAAAAGTAAGTTTTTACCTCAAACTTTCTGTTTAATTCAAGTTTAATTAACTTCATTTCCTCAAATTCTGCACCTTTCAACATTTTTTGGTAAAAATGGAAACAGAAAAATCAACTGCTGTAAAATTAAATCGAGTGAAACATCAGAAACTATAAGTTTGGGAATCTCTCTCCCTTATCTGATTAAAAACATCATAATAAAAAAAATATTTTTTATCTCCAATGTTACAAGGATTTAAGTCATTAACAACTTTATTTAACCCTCTTTTCCGCCTTAAATTCTGCACCTTTTGACAGTTTTGTGGTTAGAAATGAACTTGAAAAAAGCAGCTGCTATAAAATCATTATAAATCAATCTCTATGCTTTTTTAATTGAAAAAAATTGATGTTCATAAACACACCAAAACAATATTAAACCAAGCTCTGATTTAACGAGTCATTAACAAGTTGAATGACTTTATTTAACCTTCATTTCCACCTTAAATTCTGCACCTTCATGAGAACAGCTGCTATAAAATCAAACACTTTTTAATTAAAACTCTTTCCATGATTTTTTTGTATGAAAGTGAGTGACACATCATCAGAAACAGGCCTGTAAAGGATTAATTCATTGATGTTAAATATATTAAATGATTAAATTAAGTTTTTACCTCAGACTAATTGAAAATGCCTGAGGGTCAATTCCAAAAAATAATGGAAAAACTATTTTATTTATATGAAAAATTAAATAAAGCATAATTGAAATTGACAGATTTATAAAAAACAGAAAATATTGATGTATGATGATTTTATAGCATATTTTTGTTGCGCATAGAAAGATGCAAAAAAGACTTTTGTCCCCAGTGTATGAGATGTGTGAATAAAACACGGATTTACAGAATTCTGCAAAAGCCTGAGGGTTAATCTCAAGTGAATTCTCAAAAATAAATGGAAAAACATTTTTTTTCTCACTTACATTGAAATAAACACAGCTTTGAGTGCATATTTTCTGCAGAAGACAGAATAAAACAGAGAAATGGAAGGAATCATTATGTAAACCACACATTTCTGACCATAAGCAGTTTGTGGCCGACTGTAGGACATGCACCACAGACTGTAAGGTGATAGATTCTTCATGGCAGCGTTTCCCTTCCTCCCCTCTGTTCTGCTGCCACTTCCAGGGGTTACAAAACCGGCCTGACTCATTGCTTTTTTTTTTTTTTCTCCCAGTTGCAAATCCCCTGAAGGGAAAAGCCTGTGGTGTTCCTCTGGCTCAGAGTGAAATGCCACCAGTCGAGTCCTGGTGTTGGAGCTTTAGGATTTACAGCCACAAAAACCCCACAAAGCAGCTGGAGGCCGGGGATCCAGAAATAATGTTGGAGAGTCACACTCCACTAGAAAAACCTGCAGGAACCAGTAGGGGAAAAACATAGGAACCAGGAGAAAACATGCAAGAAACAGTAGGAAAAACTGCAGAAACCAGTATAGAACCACAGGTACCGGTAGAAAAACCTGCAGGAACCAGTAGAAAACCTGCAGAAACCAGTAGGGAAAAAACATAGGAACCAGCAGAAAAACCTGCAGGAACCAGTAGAAAAAAAAACATAGGAACCAGTAGAGAACCACAGGAACCAGTAGAAAAACCTGCAGGAACCAGTAGAAAAAACACAGGAACCAGTAGCAAAAAAAGTAGGAACTAGTAAAACCAATAGAGAACCACAGGAACCATTATAAAAACCATAGGAACAAGTAGAAAAACCACAGGAACCAGTATAAAACCACCGGTACCAGTAGAAAAAAAGCAGGAACCAGTAGACCTAGTAGAACCGCAGTAGAACCAGTAGAAAAAGAACACAAGAATCAGTAGAAAACCTGTAGGAACCAGTAGAAAAAAACACAGGGACCAGTAGAGAACCTGTAGGAAACAGTAGGAAAAAAACAGGAACCAGTAGAAAACCTGCAGGAACCAGTATAGAACCACAGGTACCAGTAGAAAAACCTGCAGGAACCAGTAGGGAAAAAACATAGGAACCAGTAGAAAAACCTGCAGGAACCAGTATAGAACCACAGGTACCAGTAGAAAAACCTGCAGGAACCAGTAGGGAAAAAACATAGGAACCAGTAGAAAAACCTGCAGGAACCAGTAGGAAAAACTGCAGAAACCAGTAGAAAAACTGCAGAAACCAGTATAGAACCACAGGTACCGGTAGAAAAACCTGCAGGAACCTGTAGATCCAGTAGAACCACAGTAGACCCAGTAGAAAAAAACACAGGAACCAGTAGAAAAAAACCTGCAGGAACCAGTAGCAAAAAAAGCAGGAACTAGTAGAACCACAGTAGAACCAATAGAGAACTGCAGGAACCAGTGGAACCACAGGAACCATTATAAAAACCACAGAAACCAGTAGAAAAATCACAGGAACCAGTAGAAAAAAAGACGTAGGAACCAGAAAACTGGTTTCTGGTTTCTTTTTTTTTTCTTCTTTTTTCTACTGCAGAAACCAGTAGAAAAACTGGTAGAACCACAGGAACCTGTAGAAAACCTACAGGAACCAGTGGAAAAAAACACAGGAACCAGTAGAAAAAACATAGGGACCAGTAGAAAACAAATGACAGGGACCAGTAGAGAACCAGAGGAACCAGTAGCAAAAAAATCAGGAACCAGTAGACCCAGTAGAACCACAGTAGACCCAGTAGAAAAAACACAGGGACCAGTAGAAAAAACACAGGGACCAGTAGAAAAAACACAGGAACCAGTAGAAAAAACACAGGGACCAGTAGAAAAAACACAGGAACCATTAGAAAAAACACAGGGACCAGTAGAGAACCACAGGAACCAGTAAAACCAGAGAAAACCACAGTAGATCCAGTAGAACCACAGAAACCAGTGGAGAACCCACAAGAACCAGTAGAACCATAGGAATCAATAGAATTGCAGGAACCAATAGAATCACAATAGAACCAGTAAAGCCACAGTAGAACCAGTAGAACCACAGGAACCAGTAGAACCACAGTAGAACCAGTAGAACCACAGGAACCAGTAGAACCACAGGAACCAGTAGAACCACAGTAGAACCAGTAGAACCACAGTATCAGACTTCATTTGGACATTTTCTTCTTAAAAATGTCTAAAATCGATTTAATCATCAACATGTTTGTTTTGTACTTGAAACATGAATGAAATGAATAAAAGGCTTATTCACACCAACACTTTGTACCAACTCTGCAGCAAAATGGTTCATAAAACTAAGTTTAAATATATGAAAATAAATATATTTTAAATAAACAATAATGTAAAGAGGATTAAATGTTGGTAACGACTAATTTGACCAAAAGTATTTTACTAATACAAAAAAATATCTGTATTTAGGAGCCAGTTTAACGTCTCAATGGCGGCCATGTTGGTAAGGTCCGGCGGCCATGTTGGTAAGGTCCAGCTGTCATCTGGTCCTTTAAATAATAGAATAGAAGCCAGAGAATTTGGACAATTTCTTAAAAAAATGACCCAAAATCCATAGTAATTAATGTAATAGTTGGTAACTAATTAAAAATGTCAAATTTCCATCTATTGTCTTTAAATTTCCATGTTTTCATAGTATTTTTTGATACTAAAGTGAATATCTTTGGTTTTTACTGTTTACTACGGTTAAAGATCATTCTGGCAGTTTTTCCTGATTATTTACTGTTGTAGTGAAAATAATTATTAGTTTAATCACTCATCAGTGTTATTTTTAAAAAGTGACTCAAATAATTTAATAGATTTTTAAAATGGTAGACGACTAATTGATTTAATCATTTCATCTGTACTTAACGAGCAGCTGGAAAAATCCCAATAATTGAATTTAATAAGAACATCTTTGTAAAACAGCAAGAAGTTAATTATAAAAGTGAGTTTCTGTGAGACTGTGAATGTTCTGCTGAGATATTTAAAGGTTTTAATTCCTCTTGTTCTCTCTCCTTCCTTCTATCTGTTAATTAATTCAAGTGTTGCAGCCATTCATCAACTGAACAAACTGTGACCTGGTCCAGGTAAAACCACCTCATTCCTCCTCAGAACCTGGACCAGGACTCGTTTTATTTAACGGTTTTATAAAGTAAAGTCATGATTTAATAAATCCTAAAGCAACAATTAGTAAGAATATTAAATATGTTTTTGTCAAATCTTCATGTGTAAAGTCGTTAAAGCTTCAGATAAATGGAGAAAGTAGAATATTTCCCTCTGAATGTGGAGGAGTGGAAGTATAAATGAAGAAATATTAAAAATTATCTTAATGTTTGATGTTAAAAATAATTACATAATTGGCTTTTATTTTGGCGAGTCCATTTCTGACATATTTCCCTAAAACTGATTAATTTTCCTCATTTGATGCTAAAATGAAAATCAGAATTATTTGGCTTTTATTTTAGTAAATGTCTATTTCTGACATCCTTGGATCAACAGAACTGTGATTAATTGATTAATCAATTAGTTGTCAACTATTGCATTGATCTACACCTAATTTGATAATGGATTTGACTCATTTTTAAGACAAAAAATAAACAGAATGAATGTTAACATATTTTAATTTATGCCAAATCTTCATGTGTAAAGTCATAAAGTAAAATAAGTAAAATATTTCCCTCATTTGATGCTAAAATAAAACAATTTCAGAATATTTGGCTTTTACTTTGGCGTCTGACACCATTGAAAGAACCTGAAACTGATTAATTGATTAATCAATTAGTTGTCAACTATTGCATTAACATAAACCTTTTTTGATAAGGATTTGAGTCATTTTTAAGACGAATAATGAACAGAATGAATATTAAAATATATTATTTTATGCCAAATCACGTGTTGAGTAATACATCTTCAGATAAATGGGTCGTTCTGATTGGTTACTGTTCAACTAAATTATGATAATCAATCACTTCAGCTGAGAGATTTATAATTAATATAATTCCTATAATTTAGAGCTGCAATAATTAATGGACTTTGGGTGGATTAATAGTAAAATATATTAGATTACAGCCAATAAGTGTCATTATTTTCCGTCATCTTGTCTTTTATTAAGAATTTGGGAAGATTTTTCACCAAATAAAACACTGAAGTAGAATTTAATTGAATTTTAAGGTGCAGTTCATGTTTGGAAAAGTGATTCCTCAGAGTTCATGAGTCATGTTTTAATAAATCCTGGTTTTCTGGATTTTGACAAATTGAAGGTCGAGTCTTTTCAACTAATTCTTGACACTCAGCAACAATTAGACAGAAAAACACATTAAATCAGTGAGTTTCTTTGACATTTGTCAACTTGTCAGGGCTGTTCTGTCCTAACATGCATAATGTAGAAGCTACAAATATTCCTGCAGTGTTTGTTCATCATAATATTACAAATCGTTCTTAAAAAGAGAAAAACTCCAGCTCTGCAGCCGTTTCTTTTATTTCACTATATTTTTTTAGTTGCATTGAATTTCTCCAGAAAAGAAAAGCAATTAGATTCATGCAGGAACATAATTGGCTAAAATAATTGATTCAGTCTTAAAAAATGTGGACAAAAGGAAACGCCGGAGGCCTTGTGAACGTTCTGAATGTTAGATTAAATGCACGACTGAATTATTCCGGGACAATTGACAGTCACTTATTATGTTTGTCTTCCATTTTTCCCTCAAACTGAATGGACATAATAATGTTGCATTAATGCCGTGACATTTAATCAACAAAAGGACACACTGGCTGTTATGGATTCATAAATAGCTGCATTTCCATGTATTTCCCAAACAGGGTAAAAAAAAAACGCTGCCGTCGTTTAGAATGAATCAGTGTTTGTGATAGATTCAATAACTGAGGAGCAGGAAAATGTCAAGATGCAGCAGCAGAAACGTTCAAATCTTTACTGAGCTGAATGGAGCTGACAATTATTCTAGTTACTTGACATGAGATGCAACGATTGTCAATTATGATAATGGATTAATTGATTTGAGAAGAAAATGACTGGTTTTATAATCAGAGCTGCAACAATCGGTCGATTAATCGATTAGTTGCAGACTATTCAAATCAATTTGAGTCATTTTTAAGAAGAAAAATATCCAAATTCTCTGATTTAGCTGATTAATTTTGAAGTCTTTTACTTATATTTGAGTATTTTTAGATGAATTTCTGCTTTTACTTCAATAAAATATTTATCCACCACTGATATAAACTAGAGCTGCAACGATTAGTTGATTAATCGGTTAGTTTCCAACTAACTATTATGAATAGAGCTGCAACGATTAGTTGATTAATTGATTAGTTTCCAACTATTATAAATAGAGCTGCAACGATTAGTTGATTAATCGATTAGTTTCCAACTATTATAAATAGAGCTGCAATGATTAGTTGATTAATTGATTAGTTTCCAACTATTATAAATAGAGCTGCAACGATTAGTTGATTAATCGATTAGTTTCCAACTATTATAAATAGAGCTGCAACGATTAGTTGATTAATCGATTAGTTTCCAACTAACTATTATGAATAGAGCTGCAACAATTAGTTGATTAATCGATTAGTTTCCAACTAACTATTATAAATAGAGCTGCAATGATTAGTTGATTAATCGATTAGTTTCCAACTATTATAAATAGAGCTGCAACGATTAGTTGATTAATCGATTAGTTTCCAACTAACTATTATAAATAGAGCTGCAACGATTAGTTGATTAATCGGTTAGTTTCCAACTATTATAAATAGAGCTGCAACGATTAGTTGATTAATCGATTAGTTTCCAACTAACTATTATGAATAGAGCTGCAACGATTAGTTGATTAATCGATTAGTTTCCAACTAACTATTATAAATAGAGCTGCAACGATTAGTTGATTAATCGATTAATTTCCAACTATTATAAATAGAGCTGCAATGATTAGTTGATTAATCGATTAGTTTCCAACTATTATAAATAGAGCTGCAATGATTAGTCGATTAATCAATTAGTTTCCAACTAACTATTATAAATAGAGCTGCAATGATTAGTTAATTAATCGATTAATTTTCAACTATTTTGATAATTGATTGGAGTCGTTTTTAAGAAGAAAATGTCCAAATTCTTTCATGTGTCTGATAATTTAATGAAACATACTATAATGACACTGTATAATAAGAACCTTTACTTTTTAACCTGTAAATCTAGTTTTAATGGTTTAATTTCAGGATTTTACTTGCCAGAATACTCGAGTTTGGATTTGAGCCATTTTTAAAGAAAATAAACAGAAAAGAAATAATATAAGTTATTTTCTGTTGTGTAAAGTAACTAAAGTTTCATATAACAGCATATTATTTCCTCGACGTATAAATAACATCCTCCTCCAGGCCTGTAGTGATGTACAGTAGCACAGGAAATCTATTTCTATTCCTATCAGCTGTTTAAAATGTTGAGCTTGTAGACGCTGATATGGACCCACACTCCTCAATAATCACCAGCTGCAGCGAGGTGAGTGTATCTTAATCATTTCAGCCTTTCACCGCCGCTGCTTTCACACACATTGTTGAAGCTAATATATGCAAATACGAGCCAGAACCTCCTCCGAGCTGCCGTCTCCGGGGGAAGCGGGAAAAAAAAAAAAAAACCTTTTCTCTCACGACCTTGATGAGGTCAACGACGCCTGCACGCAACTTCCAATCTGCACGAGTGATAATGTATGATCCCCGCTGCAGAAAAGCGCTCTGATGTCGAGAGAAAACAACTGTTTGTTGTTATTTAATGATGTCGCTGGGAAAAAAACGAGGTTCTGGTCACTCGTGCATGAAAAGAAAAGCCAATTGTCGCTTTTTTTTTATTTTTTAGGGAAATAACACGACTGTTTACAGGAAAATGACGAGTAACACTGTGCGGCAGATTTTCAGTAATTAGAATGTATGTGTTTTATCATTATTTCCCTTTTTCGCCCCCATATATAAGTCTTGGATACAGTTTTCTGGCCTTTTTAAAAATACACAAATGAATGAATTAATGAAGATGACCAGGGTGTTTTTAGACATTTATTATCTAGTCTTAACATGCGAGCAGTTCCCGTTCTGCTTGCTAATTAAACAATTATGCAAACGAGGTGAACACATGACAAATACAAAGAGATCAGAGGGGTGTAATAAAGTGTGTTTATAGCAGAGCTGATAATGGTGAAAAGTCGGGTTCTGATCAACTTTCACCAAGAAAATATAGAGAAATACATGTAAAATAAGTGATGGAACCAAGTTTAACCTTAATGAGTCAATTCAAGCTGAAAAAGTATAAATCTTTAATAGTTTAGAGGCAAAAATGCTATAAAATTAATATAAAATACATAATTTAATCAGTAATTTACCATGTAACTGATCGAATTGATAGATCTGTAACGATTAATCGATTACTGATTTGATTTAATCGAATAGTTTTATTACCTTAGTCCCCAAATATTTTTGATAATCAATAGATTTAAGTCATCAGGCATTATAATAAGAGTTGCAATGATTAGTTGATTAATCGCCAGCTATTCAAATTGATTAGTCATTTTTAAGAAAAAAATCGTTTAAATTTTCTTATTCAGCTTCTCAATTTTTTAATTTAAAAACTGGCTCCAATACAACATAAAAATGATCTTTCATGTGTCTATTAGTGATAAAAACAAATATTTTCCTGATAAACTCCTTTACTTTTATTTAGTATTGAGTATAGGTGCAACGATTAGTCAATTAATCAACAACTATTTTGATAATTAATGTTTTTGAGTCCAAATTCTTTGGTTCCATCCATCTTTGGATAAAAAGTGGCATGATTTTATAAACAATGAAAAACTGTATTGTAAAAATTGAACTGAATTGTAAAAAAATTACTATGAAAACCTCAAACCATCAACTATCACATTAATCACCAACTATTTATACAATTAATCAATCAATGAGTCAAATTTTAAGTAGAAAATGTCCAAATTCTCTGTTTCCTGCTTCTCTTTGATTATTTCCTGGTATGTGTAATAATATATAAAATGCCAAAAGTAAAAATAATAAATACTAAAATACAAATAAAAAAAAAAAAAACTATGAAACTACTAAAAATACAAAAAAAATATAGAAATGATTAGAAATATAGAAAATACAATTTAATACAAATTACATTTTTTTAATTATAAAAAATATTAAATGAATTAATTCAGTCATTTTAAGTAGTAGTAGTAGTAATAATAATAATAATAATATATAAAATACTAAAAGTAAAAATAATAGATAATAAAATACAAATTAAAAAAACTAAGAAACTACTAAAAATACAACAAATATAAAAATTATTAAAAATAGAAAAGAAAAAACTAAAATACAAAAACATAATTAAAATAACAATAAATCATTTTTATTTAAAAAAATACTAAAAATAAAAATGTTAAGTAAATAAAAATTTTTTAAAATTAAAAAAATTATTAAATTAAATAATTCAATCATTTTTAAGTGAAAAACGTCCAAATTCTCTGGTTCCAGCTTCTCTTTTCTGATTATTTCCTGGTTTCTTTAGTCTCTATAATAATAAACTGATGATCTTTGGACAAAAAAAGACATTTTAGGTTGAATCTCCGTATTTGGAGAAACACTTTATCCACATTTTACACCATTTTATGAAGCAAACTACTAATAAATTCAATAATCAATAGATTAATCGACTGAAATAGTCGATTATATTTTTGTTTTGGTTGAACTGGCCCTTTTTTTAAGAGTTTAAAGGAACATATGACTGGAAGAAACTGATGTTTTATTTCATTAAATATTGTTAAAACCTCCTGATATAAATGTGGTTACATGATGGGATTAATAGAAGCTGAAGAAGAAGTGAACTAAACACGACTAAAGACGAGCAGCAGATACACAAATTAACAGCAGAGATAAAAGATCAGCAGGTTTCAGACTCTCATTTACCTCTTTAAGGACGTTCCTGTCCTCCTCATAGGTGCAGCAGCCGCTTTCTATCTCTCCTCCCATAATTAGAAAACAGCTTACCCAGGTATTGATAATGCCAGAGCAAAGCTAATCTATAATTATCAAGCAGACGGGGCTGTGCAGGAACCATTATTATTTTTTTTTTTTCCAGCCAAAGCATCAAAAGACGCTAAACAGAAGCAGAGAAAAGCGAGATATGTATTCGCTTCAAATTGATTTAATTCTTTTGTATGAATATCAAGGTTTCATTCTTTTCCCGTTTTCCCTCCTCGGTTCCCCGTGGAAGCGTGGATTCATTGGGACCGCTGTTCTCAACAGATAAACAGCGTTTTTTCTCCTTTTTTTTTTTTTTTTTTGTTTATGGCAATTATTGCCTGAGGATTGTTTGGCGTGTGATTGGACTGTGAATGAGGCCGAGGCGGAGGGAAGGAGACGTGACGACAGGGAATTCTGCATTCTGCTGCAGCTCTGGGGAAACATCTGCTACGGATACGGCTGCTGCTGCATGTGGAATGTCCCGGTGTTTCATGCATATGTAGAAATATATAAAAAAAAGTCCCTATTGAGCTTCATTATACCACAGAGGAGACATTTTAGTTTAAAAAAAGGTGAGGAACTCACCTTCTAGATGGGTTAAGGTCAGAAAAATCAGAAAAATATTTATTTAAATGCAGCTATAGACCAGTGATAATCAATATTATTGACTTAATCAGACTTTATTGACTGTTAGAACTATCTGGAAGCCATGCAAAGATGTTTTGCATTTTTGGTTTTAATAAAAAAAATCATCACAACAATGAAAACTTAAGGTTGTTTAATTGAAAACGTGGTTTTGAAGCTTTGAAAATGACAGTTTTGATTGTGTTTGGTTCATAAAATTCTGTAAAATGTGCATCAGTGTTTCCTAAAGCTGAAGATTCATAGTCAAACCTTAATGTGGTGTTTTTTGCATCAATATTGATCATAATCAATGTTTTTTTTGCTTCCTGTTTTAATTTCTCACAAATCGCCACCATGGGTCAAATTGACCTGCTGCATGTTTAATTATCCAAAAAAAACCCCTAAAAATCATTAATATTTAAATATTAACTCCATTAATAACTATTCCATCAATATTTAATGCAAAGATGTTCATTACCTTTAGCACATAATGGTGTAATTAGGATAATTCACTTGTTTTTCTTCTGAAATACCAACATATAAAACACAATAATTTATATCAAATCATTAAAACTCTACATTTATATTGGTTTTACATAAAACGTTCATATTATATTGATAATAGGTCAGTTTATTTGTATTGAACATTTCAACAAAACATTAAAAGCATCAAGATACAATTTAAACAGTTGTTTAAAAGGGGAAAATATTTAAATTAATAACAAATTAAATACTAATACAAGTTAAATACAACTTTTCCTGTATTTCCTAGATCCTTAAACTTCCTTTAAGACACTTCCTTTAACTCTTAAAGGGCCAGTCCAACCATTTTTGACCTTCATTCATTCAAACCTTTATTTAAATCTTGAAGGTTAACATGACGAGATGTTTCCTCAGCAGGAAAACACATTAAATATGATCGTAGAACAGGAGTTTTCTTTAATTACAGTGAAAATGTCGCTGACCTCTTGACCTTTATAAATATCTGGATAATAAGAGTCTAGTTGCTGTGTGGTTGAAACGGAGCAAATAGACATTTAAAGTGGTTATTTACCTCCATAAAAGCTTTTCTATGATTTTCTATTAGTCTTTGTGTGATTCTAACCAACAATGTGACATTTATTCACAGAAGCTCATTTCACTTAGTTTAAATGTAGTTTTTATGCTCCTGTTGGAGTAAAACTTTATTAATTAGTCAATTAATCGATTAGTTTCCAACTATTACGTTAATCAACAACTATTTTTATAATCGATTAATGGATTTGTGTCATTTTTAAGTAGAAAATGCCCAAATTCTCTGGTTCCAGCTTCTCTTCTGGTTATTTCCTGGTTTATTTAGTCTTGGACATAAAATATATTTTAATATTCTGTTTAAATTGTCATTTTTGATGTACGTGTGTGTGTATATAGTGTGTGTGTATATAGTGTGTTTGTATATTGTGTGTGTGTGTGTGTATGTGTGTATATAGTGTTTGTATATTGTGTGTGTATGTGTGTATATAGTGTGTTTGTATATTGTGTGTGTGTGTATATGTGTGTATATATAGTGTGTGTGTGTGTAGTGTGTGTATGAATATTGTGTGTGTGTGAATGTGTATATTGTGTGTATATAATGTATACGTGTGTGTGTGTGTATATATGTGTGTATATTGTGTGTATATAATGTATACGTGTGTGTGTGTGTATATATGTGTGTATATTGTGTGTATGTGTGTGAATGTGTATATTATGTGTGTGAATATGTGTATATTGTGTGTGTGTGTATATAATGTGTGTGTATGAATATTGTGTGTGTATATAATGTATACATGTGTGTGTGTGTATAATGTGTGTATATATAATGTGTGTATATTGTGTATATATGTGTATATAGTGTGTGTGTGTGTGTGTGTGAGAATGTGTATATTGTGTGTATGTAATGTGTATATGTGTGTCTATATAATGTGTGTGTGTGTGTGTGTGTGTAGATAATGTGTGTGTGTGAATGAATATTGTGTGTGTATATAATGTATACGTGTGTGTGTGTATGAATAATGTGTGTGTGTGTATATATGTGTGTATGTATATTTTATATATGTGTATATAGTGTGTGTGTGTGTGTGTGTGTGTGTCTAGTTATTCTATAGAGCAGCAGCAGCAGCAGCAGCAACAGCAGCAGCAGCATTAGCATTAGCAGCAGCAGCAGCAGCAGCAGCATTAGCAGCAGCAGCAGCAGCAGCAGCAGCAGCAGCAGCAGCATTAGCAGCAGCAGCAGCAGCAGCAGTGAGACTCTACCTGTCCTGTGAAATGACATGATGGGACATTTATTTCCCTCCAGTTCTGTTTGTTCTCAGACGTCTGAGGTTTTTTTATTTCCATTCAGTGTCGGGTCCATTAGAAAGAAGAAAAAAAGAAATAGTCTTTAGTTGTTGAGGACAGAAAAGTCCGTTTGTCAGAGGTCTGGATGTTTTAGGGTCGAAGCTTCAAATGCACTTTATAAAACCAGGAGCAGCAGAAATCACTCAGACCAGGAGCAGAGATGGTCCCTGTTCTACTGTTCTACAGCTACAAGCTGTCAGGAATAAAATAAAAAGAGAGGAAACACCAACACATCACAGTATAACAGGGCTCTGCTGATGATTCTAACGTTCACACCATTAATCCATCGGTTCAGTTTGGAAACTTCTGTTTCAGAAGCATCATTTCAGCTTAAGGCTGGTTTTTAAATGAAAACAGAGTTTTCAAGCCTTGAAAATTATAATTCTGATGATTCGTTTATTGAAATGATTAATCGATTAGTTGTTTGAGTCATAAATGCTGTAAAATGTGCATCAGTGTTTCCTAAAGCTGAAGATCTGGAGTTTTATCTTATTATAGACCAAAATATCAATATTAATGGATGTTTTTTTGCATCAATATTGATCATAATGTTTCTTTTTAACTTCCTGTTAAACAGTTTTAAACATTAAACGCATGTTGTAAACACAACAGTCCACAACCCAAATCATCATTATAGAGACTAAAGAAACCAGGAAATAATCAGGGAATTTGGACATTTTCTACTTAAAAATGACTCAAATCAGTCAATTATCAAAATAGATAATTATTGTGATAGATAGCAATTAATCAATTAGTTGTTGTAACTCTAGTTTGAAGTGAAGTGTCAGGAATGAAGTAGAAAATATCCCATTTCTATGGTTCCAGTTTATTTTCTTGGTTTTCTATAAGATAATATAAACACAATCGATTATCAAAATAGTTGGTAATTAATATATTATCAACTCAACCATTAATCGTATTTTTTTTTATTTTAATTGTTTCTTTAATGTATTTGCATTGTCAAACTTAGTTTTTATTGGTCATATGTGTCTGAAACAGGTGTTTTAATATCAGATTATAGTCTAGAGCTGCAACTAATCACTTTGATAGTTGATTAATTATTGAAACGATTAATCGATTAGTTGTTTGGTTCATAAAATGGTGTAAAATGTGGATCAGTGTTT
This sequence comes from Lepturacanthus savala, assembly GCA_030544235.1. Lineage (NCBI taxonomy): Eukaryota > Metazoa > Chordata > Actinopteri > Scombriformes > Trichiuridae > Lepturacanthus > Lepturacanthus savala. Next base: position 2,765,571 of record CM060467.1, read on the forward strand.
CCTCAAAGCTGAAGATTCAACGTACAAATGTCTGTTTTTTGTCCAAAGATCATCAGTTTATTATTATAGAGACTAAAGAAACAGGAAATAATCAGAGAAGAGAAGCTGGAACCAGAGAATTTGGACGTTTTATTCTTAAAAAATGACTCCGATCGATTATTAAACATAGTCAGAGAGTAAAAACCACTAGAACTCATCATGTTCCTCTGAATCAGCTCCACATTCATTAACTGCAGCAGCAGCTGAATCCTGGCGGCTGCCATCTTGGCTGCGTTTCCTCCGTCTCCCACGGCGACGCAGACTCATTTTGTGACATCACTAGACCCGACGGGGTCGGCTGGACCTGGACCTGGACCTGGACCCGGGTCAGAACCTGCTGAGCCAACACCTGACTCAGACACTGATGGACGTGAGGAGACCAGAGACCAGCAGGGACCAGCAGAGACCAGCAGGGACCAGGACTGGGTCACGGCTACTGGAGACCAGTGTCAAACATGTGGCCCGTGGACCAGAAACGGACGCCAAACGGGTCCAATCTGGTCCCTGGTTGACTTTAGTGTGTTATGGGGAAAAAAAGACAGAGTTTAGGATTTTTCTGAGGAAATGGACTTGATTCTTTTTTCTTTATTTCCAGTAGATATAGATGTTGGTGTTTGTTCATTTCCACATTTCATTGTCTGGTTGTTTCCGCTTTTCTCTGATTCAGGTGGTGAAAAGATGATCTCTATAATAAACTGATGATCTTTGGGTTGTGGACAAAAAAAGACATTTTAGATTGAATCTTCAGCAACATTTACTCTTTGAATAGTGTCTATAATGTAGTTTATACTGAATTAGTTGAAGTTTAACATTGATAAAACATGATTTAATCCTTGTTAATATCTCATCAGTGGAATCCTCCAAGATTTCAACCCCAAGTTTACGTTTCCAGGCTTTTATTTTGACAGGTTTTAGAGTAGCAACGAACAATTTGAAAATAATCAGTGATGAGAAGCTGGAACCAGAGAATTTGGACGTTTTCTGCTTAAAATGACTCAAAACCATTAATTGACAAGAAGATTAATGTATTAGTTGGAAACTAATGGATAATGGACAAAAAAGACATATATATAATAATAATCTATAGATTAACTGACTCCGAATAGTCATTAGTTATTATAATTGACATTTAGCAATAGAATCATCTTTCCTTTCTCTCTGAACCAAACATTTGTTCAGTTCTGTCTAAACTCGTTTCCTGAATGATGAGCTGTTGAAGCTGTAAAGACAAATATATGAATAATCCATTCATGTACAAACACAAGTGTCTTTACTCAGCTTTTCAGGCAGATTGATGAGGAATCCCCCGTTAGAGACTCTCTACTTCTATAATTCAGATTTATAAGGCGTCAGCTGCAGCTGAAACCGTTTAAATCTCTGCTTCTGGTGATAGTTTTAAAGTCGAAATCACCAACTTAGAGAATTAGTGTAACGTCTGATTCTTTTATGAGCAGAAATCAGCCTTTTGTTGCTGTATTGGATCAGTTTCCCAGTGTTTCTGGATCATTCTGGACCTCATAGGGAGAAGAGGCTTGGAAAGACATTAGCCTCCCAGCAGGAAACAAGGATTCAAAAAAAAAAAGGAAGAAAATGTCTTTTTTTTTCTGTGATGAACAGAAATGAACAGATTTATGGAGTTTTTATTTAATATCAGGGCTGAAACTAATTATTTTGATGGTTAATCTATTGATTATTGAACTGATTAATCGATTAGTAGTAAAATAAAATGAAGTGTTTTGATGATCAATCATCGTTTAAAATCTGTTGTAAAACATTACTTTCTTGAATGAAACAGGGCGACAATAACGACTATTTTGTTAATTTATCGATTAATTGATTAGTTTTGTGTTTATCTGTTCCAGTTTATTTTATTTTGGAAATCCTGTGATATAATCTAAAAGTCTCATCAGGAAACATCTGTTCTATTATAGAGACCAAAGAAACCAGAGAATAATCAGAGAAGAGATTGTTAAAAATGGTGATTGATTAATCGCTGCAGCTCTATAACTCATGAGAATTAGAACAATTTACTGTGGATTATTCATGTTGGAATTAAGATTTTAACACTGAGGTATGAATGGATCCTTTTCAAAGTAAAATTTTAAAAAGAACCAGAGGATTTGGTCATAGTCGGTGATTAATGTGATTGATCAACCAATCGTTGCAGCTAAAAAGTGCAATATTTCCCTCTGAAATGTAATAAAATGAAGTTTAAAGTAATAGAGCTGCATCTAACAACTATTCTGATCGTGGATTAATCTATAGATTAGTGAAAAGATTAATTAATTAGTAGTTTGGTTCAAATAAATGATGTAAAATGTGAATCAGTGTTTCTCCAAAGCTGAAGATTCAACCTAAAATGTCTTTGGAGAGAGAGAATTTAGACATTTTCTTCTTAAAAATGACTCAAAGTGATTGATTATCAATATATCTGGTGATTGATGTAACCGTTGGCAACCAATCAATTAATAATTGCAGCTTTACTATTGAGTGGCCAATAGAATTTATAACCATTTGACTAATCGACAAAAATGTCAATTTTGCATCCTACATATGTTTAGTTCTCATTCTTTGAGGAATAAGGAGGGAGAAGTAGAGTTAAGACTCTTTCTAGTTGATTAATCTATTGATTATTGATAGGATCAGTGGTTTGGTTCATAAAATGCGGATCCAAAGTTGATGATTCAACCTAAAATGTCTTTTTTTTCATCCACAACCCAAAAATCATCAGTTTATTATTATAGAGACTAAAGAAACCAGGAAATAATCAGAGAAGAGAAGCTGGAACCAGAGAATTTGGACATTTTCTACTTAAAAAATGGCTCAAATCCATTAATTGATTGTCAAAATACTCGTAGATTAATGTAACAGCCAAAGATGTCAGGAAATACAGCTGCATGCCAGAGTAAAAGCCAAATTATGTAATAATTTCAGCATTGGGACATAGACAATAGAATATCTGTCAAACTGCCAGAAGGGAATTATAAAAGTCCTTTAATGTGAGATATTTAAAGGTCTTAACTCAACGTCTATTCACACATTTTAGTTTGAAACCAGAAAATAATCCGATTTAAGGAGCTGGAAGCAGAGAATGTGGAAGAAAACCACTCATCTACTATCAAAATAGTTGGTGTTTAATGTAATAACTGACAACTAATTGATTAATCAACTAATCATTGATCACTGGTCGTTAAAGTACTGAATTAAAGTCGTGAATTCAAAATGTCAAAGTAGAGAATTTGCTATTTAAAGAATCCAAAGTAAAACCACAGAAGATATTAATGTTGGAGCTAATTTCAGGTTGAAACTGGAAAATAATCAGATTTAAGAAGCTGGAAGCAGAGAATTTATTCATTTTCTTTTTAAAAACTGACTAATCAATTAATCAGCTGATCATTGCAGATTTATTTATTGAGATTTCTCAATTAAAACAAACTTTTTATTCTGGACAAACCTCTTTGAGTCTCCATCACTATGTCAAATAATTAGAATATCACAAAAAAAATGTTGTTTTTTAGTAATATTCTATTATTTGATATGATTTACTCTAAAACTTGAATGAAACGTCTCAAAAATGATAGATAATTGATGTTTGAACACATAAAAATCCTTAATAAATAAAATATCATCCCATTATTTCAAGATATTAAAGGCATCAACATCAAGGCTGATTTTCTTTTAACTATAAAATGATTCTCCTGTTACTTGATAATAGATTTTTATAGTTTAACCATAAAACCAACCAGTTTAAATGATATAAAACTACATTTATTGTGTTTTTTTTGTGTATTTTCAGTGTAAAACAGCGATTCCTGACAGTCTGGTTTCATGGATCTGAGTAAAACTATTTTTTTCAGCCTCCTGTAATAACCACGTCTCTGTGAAGATAAAAAAGGCTGAATTATTAAAAGTACTAAAATCATGACATAAAAAAGATTTATTATTTATGGTTTGGAATTTTAAAAGACTCATATTCCCAGGATCAGAGTGATGAGCAGCTTTCAGAGGGAATTAAACTGTTTTATCAGCCTCTGACCTTGTTGGAGCTGCTTTTTAAGCTGATTTTCAGCTGATTTTTGAGTTTTTTTCGACAGGAAACGAATTTAAAAACGTTGAGAAATGTCAGAAACATTTGCTTATTTAAATTTTTGATATTTCAGTGTGAATTCATCTTATTCTTCTCACTTTCTCTCAAACCTTTGCTGTCAGACGCCACTTTGAAGGAAGGAAAAATGGTCTTTTTGTGCTTTTTTTCAAATAATATAATACATTTAAAATCACTTTAAAGTAAAAGTCAGATGATTTTCAGACAAAAACAAATAAAATTCATAGTAACTTAGTTGGAACAATGAAAATAAACATCTGTCTATGCAAAAACAACTAATATTTGGGGAAAAATGTCTTTTTGTGGCTGAAATCAACCTGTTTTACACTAAATATCTTTTCAAGAACATAATAAAAACTGTGTAAAACAAAATGTTTGAGCATCAAATTTTATTAGTATTAGTCTTTTTTGTGCTTATTCAAATAAAATATGTCGTAACTTTATTAGAACAACGCAAATTAACTCCTATCTCTGCAAAAAAAATGATATTTAGGGGAAAATACAGCTGCTTGTGGTGGTTTTACACTAAAAATCCTTTCAATATCACAATAATGTGCAAAACAAAAATATGTTTGAGCATTAAATTATATTAATATTAATGGTTGTTATGAGTCTAAGACATAAATATTTTGTGTGAATGAATTTCTCTCACAACAGATATGCATTAATTATTTTATTTTGAAAAGATAACTTGACTTCCTGTCTGGATTCATCTGTTTCTGTTCAGCTTTGATGTTTACAGTTTAACCTGTTCACTTTATTTTAATTGGATATTCTATTATTTATACCACAAAGTTGCATCTAATCAATTATTCTGGTTGTTTTACTTGATTTTGTACAGACTTTCATGGATTTTCTTACTATTCTATAATAATAATTGTAAAAAAAAACAAATTGCACAGACTCATGGATTTTATATTATATATAATAATTGTACCATAAAATCCATGACACTCTGTGTTTATACTGCTTATATAAGTTGGTTATGCTGCTGCCTATATTTATTATTATAGTACAATTATCTTGATTTTACCATAAAATTTAATCAGATTAACAGCTGCTGTTTGATTGTCTCAAAGAAACCTTGAACTGTGCTTTTAGTTTCTTCAGACTTTCATGGATTTCATTGGACATTTTTTCACATTTACATAAAACATCACTTCACACAGTTGTATTTTATTATTTTTATCTCGAACTTGTGCTGTTTTAGCTGTTTTTCCACTGATTTCATTGGGATTAGAAGAGATTTGTACCTTTGGTGACAGAGAAAACAGCAGAAACCAGTAAAAACAGTAAAAAGCTTCCAGAGGAGCCTCCACTCTGTAGAAAATGAGCCGAGGGTTCGTTTAATGGATTTTAAACCAGCGGGAGCTTTGATTTCCAGCTGTTGATGAAAAACCTGCAGCGAGGAACATCTGTCTGTGGCCGACGTGTCGCTGGGGTTTACACTTTTCACGACTGATTTCAACACAAAGAAATTATTTTATCTGCTGCTTTTTTCCCTCATTCAGCATCTTATAAAAGCTCAAAACTAGTTATTTTCACACGTTAAATTACAATATTTACAGGGAAGAAGGTTTGAAGCTTCGCTGTTTGGAAGCTGCCGATTTACCTGCTGCAATTTAGAGAAAGAAGAAAACTGAACACACACACACACACACACACACACACACACACACACACACACACACACACACACACATATATATATATATATATATATATATATATATATATATATATATATACACTGTATATATAAATTCTAGTGTTTCTGAGACGTCACTTTTAGTTTGTTTGGAGGAAATTCTCCGATATTCTGTTCTTTCTGCAGAGATTTAGTTTTATATCAGGAAAAACCAACTCTGAATCAACTTTTCATGCTGAAATCCTGCTCATACATGGAATAAAATCAATTTACAGTCATTTTCTCAGTATATTTAATTCATTTATAAAGCACCTTTCATACAAAAATCCAGTTGAAAGTGTTTTGCATAAACCAGAAAAAAAGTCAAATAATGATCTGGCAGGTTTCTTGAATTTAATCTTGTTTAGGGCTGTTATTAAAAACTTGGATAATCGATTAATCTATTGATTAGTAGTTTGGTTAAAAAATGGTGTAAATGTTGATTCAACCTAAAATGTCTTCACACAACCCAAAGATCATCAGTTTATTATTATAGAGACTAAAGAAACCAGGAAATAATCAGAGAAGAGAAGCTGGAACCAGAGAATTTAGACATTTTCTTCTTAATGACTCGAATCAATTAATTATCCAAATAGTTAGTGATTAATGTGATAGTTGGTGACTAATTGATTAATCAACTAATGGTTAGAGCTCTAGTCACATTACTAATGAGTCAAATATGTACAATTTCCATTAATTTTCTTTAAAATGATTGAATTTGAACAGCTCAGATACTCAATTTCAGAAAATTGAACCAGAGAATTTGGACTTTTTTTTAAATGACTCAAATCAATTATTGGATTATTACAATAGGTATTGATTAATGTAACATTTAGGAACTAATCGATTAATCAGTCGTTGCAGCTCTAGTTGATAGTACTCAAATACTCAAAGTAGAAATACTGTCATCTAAAAATACTCCATAACAAGTAAAATGTTATATAAAAGATTGACCAGTTATACTATAACTTATTTGTTTTAATCACCAACAGACATTTGGGAACATTTCAATGTTTTATTGAAGTTTTAGATGGAAACCAGAGAATCAGATGTTAAGAGGCTGGAACCAGAGAATCTGGACATTTTTCTTCTTAAAAATGACTCTGAAGGATTGAATAGCAAGATCATTAATAAAAGTTAATAACTAATTGATTAATTGACTAATCGTTGCAGCTCTAGTCACGTTGCACATGAATCACATTTGTCCAGTTTCCACTCATGAAAAGATGGAAATGAAGAGTTCAGAAACTGCTGCTAGAAGAAAATATCACAGATATTCAAGCTGGAACCAGAGAATTTAGACATTTTCTTCTTAAAAATGACTCAAATCAATTAATCGATTGTCAAAATAGTGATTAGTTGGAGTGAAAGCAGGAAATAATCAGATTTGAGAACCTGGAACCAGAGAATTTGGACATTTTTCTTCTTAAAAATGACTCAAATCTTTTCAAATCAGCAGCAACTAATCGATTAATCAACTAATCTTTAAAGCTCTAATATAATAATATCCAGCAGTGACAAACCCGACATTCGATGAAGTTCAGAAACATCTGGAACCTTTAAAAGCTGCATCCTGGAAACGGCTGAAAGTCGCAGCAAAAGCACTTTTCTTCTTTATTTTAAGAGTCATTACATACAAGGATTAGAGGACAAATTCCAGGAAAAAGCATTAGCAATTAGACGTCCCGCACCCGTCAAGGTATGTAATTATAGGCAGTGTGATTAGGGTAAGAGGTTCAATAAATTACATTAACATACTTTTAAAATCACAAGGGAGAGTCTACAAGGACCCTAAAAGAGGCGGAATGAAGGTATTGATTTCCCTTCCCCCGATGGAGATTTATTTGGTGGCTGCTCGCTGCACTGCTTCAATTTCCTGACACAAACCAATGAAAGTCCAGCGAGCGTGAGACTGGCTGCAGGAAATCTGACCGGATTTCTGTTCTCAAAAGGAAGGAAAAGAGGAATAAAACAGAATCTGAAACTCTTCAGCTCCGGGCAGATTTTATTATCAGATTTGGATTTGGATGATGCTCGGTTCTACAGAGGAGGAAACACTTTATATTTTTATCTAAAACATCCGCATGCATCCTGGAAAACCTAGAAAATGATTGACAGATTTCCCAGTCATGGAAAAAGTATGGAAAATGAGGAAGAAAAGGTCAAATGTCATGGGAATTAAGTTATCCTGGAATATTGTGGTAGTGAAAACTTGGAAAAGCTAGAAACCAATTTTCCAGTCATGGAAAATGAGGGGAAAAAGGTCAAATGTCCTGGAAATTAATGTTGTCCTGGAAAATTATGGTTTGAAAACTTGGAAACCTGGAAAATGTTTGACCATTTTTTCGAGTCATGGAAAACAAATAATTATAAAACCTCAAATTATTCCAGTAATGCAAATGAAAACCAATGAAAATGAAGGAAAAAATGTCAAATATCCTGGAAATTAGTTATTCTGGAAAATTGTTGTATTGAAAACTTGGAAAACCTGGAAAAATTGGTCAAATGAGAAAAAAAGGTCAAATTTCATGGAAATGATTAAGTTATCCTGGAAAATGGACCAATTTTCCACCATGGAAAACAAATAGAAAACGGGAAAAAAAGGTCAAATGACCTGGAAATTAATGTTATCCTGGAAAATAATGCTATTAAAAACCTGGAAAATGTTTGACCAATTTTGTAGTCATGGAAAACGTATGGAAAATAAGGGGAAAAACTGTCAAATGTCCTGGAAAATAATGGTAGTGGAAACTAATTTTATATTAATGGAAAACCAATGGAAAATTACTAGTTATCTACTAGTTTACTAGTTGTGGAAAACCAACAGAAATGTCCTGGAAATTAATGTTATCCTGGAAAATTATGGTAGTGAAAACCTGGAAAATGTTTGACCAATTTCCCAGTCGTGGAAAACAATAATTATAAAACCTCAAATTATTCCAGTAATGGAAAACCAATGAAAATGAAGGAAAAAACGCCAAATATCCTGGAAATTAGTTATTCTGGAAAGTGATTGTATTAAAAACCTGGAAAATTCCATATATCTTCCATGAGGGAATTAAGTTATCCTGGAAAATGGACCAAATTTCCATCATGGAAAACAAATAGAAAATGGAAAAAAAAGGTCAAATGACCTGGAAATTAATGTTATCCTGAAAAATAATGGTGTTAAACACCTGGAAAATGATTGACTGATTTGCTAGTCGTGGAAAACCAACAGAAATGTCCTGGAAATTAATGTTATCCTGGAAAATAATGGTATTAAACACCTGGAAAATGATTGACCAATTTTCAATTCAATGGAAAACCAATGGAAAATGATTAGTATTAGAGTATTTCTACTCTAAGGAAAGTGTCTGAGTACCATTAACTCTTAATAACTATTAAATCAATCACCAACTATTCTGATAATCCATTAATTGATTTGAGTCGTTTTTAAAGTAGAAAATGTCCTAATTCTCTGGTTCCAGATTCTCTTTTTGATTATTTCCTGTTTTCTTTAGTCTTCTACAATAAACCGATGGGTTTTTGAAGTTTCTTGCTGAGAAGAATCAGACGTAGCAGAGACCAGAGGAGAATAATTAATCAGTTTAAAGCCTCCTTGGTTGTTTTTTGGGCATTGATCCTTCCTGTTTCTCCATCCGTCTCCGTCTGGCAGAGCCTGAATCGCAGCTGTTTGGGCTTTAATCGACTTCCCTGGATAGGGGAAGATTTTCCAGTCCAGGGACGCGCACCTTTAAAATCGGCTCAGCAGCTTCCCTGGCAGCCTCCGTCTGGCCGGTCAAACGCCACCTTTCAACCCGGCTGCTGACGGGCTTTCAGGGGAAGAGCCTGGCAGCTCCGGATCGGCAGATTTCAACGCTGGAAAAGAAGCTAATTGCAGCGAAGCGTCTCCAAAACCCCGCGGATCTGGCAGCAGGCCACTCCTTCCCCTCGGCTGCTTCATCACAGGAAAATCCAGCCTGGAAGCTCTGGAAACTTCACCTGAAGTTTCAGGTTTTTTTTTTTTGTTTTTTTTCCTCTATAAACGGTTTCTTTCCCTTCGTTCCAACTCCGGTTTGGCAACGGAAACACACACAGGAACATGTTCTTTGAATCTTTACTCAAAAGATGGGTAATAGAAAAACAAATTACAGGTCATAGATTATTTAGAGAAGCAGCAGAGATTGTTAAACCAGCCTTCAGGAATATAAAAAGACTGGTCAGTGTCAGTGGCGATTAGAGTTGGATTCATATTTAAACACATTTTTATAAAACGGACAGGTCAAATGAATAAATCTGATTGGTTCTAGTGAAGTGTGATATGTTCTAACGTCCAGATTATGATGTTCACTGCAGCATCATTATATATAACTATTTTGATAATCAATATATTGATTGATAAGAAGAAAATGTCCAAATTCTCTGGTTCCAGCTTCTTAAATCGGATTATTTTCCTACTAAAACTTCTCAACACTGTAATTTGTTGGAAATCAACAGTTTACACCATTTTATGAACCAATCAACTAATCAATTATTTATTTTTTCATCAAATTATTGGTTGGTTTTAGCCTATAGTGATTATTTCCTGGTTTCTTTAGTCTCTATAATAGTAAACTGATGATGTTTGGGTTGTTGACTGTTGGTCTGGCGAAAAAAAAAAGATATTTTAGTTTGAATCGTCAGTTTTGGGAAACAATGATCCACATTTTACACCATTTTATGAACCAAACTACTAATTGATCAATAGTTTCAATAATAAGTAGACCAATCAACTATCAGAATAGTTAATAAATACAGCTCTACTATATAAACCCAAATCACTGAGTCTTTGAGCATTAAATACTAGAATATTTGCTGCTATGTTGAGTTTCTGTTTCCTCTCAAACAGAATAAACACTCTCAACCAGGCTCTAATCTTTTAAAACAATAAAATCCGTCTATAAATCAAATCTCTTAATGACCATTTGCTGATTTCATGTATTTTTAATAGATGATGAAACCAGATTTCAAAAAGACGTGTAAATCTTTTCCAGGGGAAACTCATATTTCATTGATGGAGATACAATAAGCTGTAGGGGAAATTAACAAAAACTATAAAAATACTATAATACCATAATTATCTGTCCCTATCTTCTTCTTTTTTCTCTCTCCATTACAACTTGTTTTGCAGGTTTCAGTCCTCATCATGTTCAAAAGTTTTAAACAATGGTATTAAAAGTAATAGTAGTTATAGCAGTGACCCATATTTATTTATATTTATACATAAGGGAAATGAGATGATGAATCAATATGGGGAAAATGCCTCCACCTAGTCGCTGTTGCTATGGTAACTTGCATCGTTAGTGCTCGTTAATGACCCTTAGGTCTAATTATAACCAGTTAAACTGGTAAAAAGAGGCTGATTTTTGACTGATGTTTAATTAAGTGGTGTAATAATTGACTTACTGGTTTCTACAGGTTAGTTTGATTGGTTTGTTCCACATAGCTAGCTGCTAGCTGACTGTCAAAATTAGCCGTTAGCACTAGCCCTGCCCACTGGAAAACAGCATCTGGACCACCATCTGGTTGTTTATTTAACATTTCTCTAGTATTAAAAAGTATCTTCTACTTTGTAGAAAGGAGAGTCAAACCTTTGTCATTTCCCCGATTTCATGACCGAGTTCTCGCCTCTTCCCTCTCCACGTATCATCCCTGTTGTCCGGTGTTATTTCTCCGGTTTTCCTGTTCCTAGAACAGCAGTCGAAGTGGAATTCAGAGGCTAAAACGCCTCCATCCTTCAGGAGGGAAACGTGCCACCATGTCATTACAGGACCAGACCCTCAAGGTGATGGAGGCTGACTCCAGCTGCTCCTCAGCACCATCAATTCTGCTTATGGAACTACTTTACCTCCCAACGGCCCCTAATCTATTTTTAATATTTGCCAGATAAGTGCACTCTCAGACATTCTTCAAGCCAAGGCTTGGTTTTACCATCACTCTCTGAGAATAAGACACGTACACGTTGTCTTTAAGGATCTTAATGGATCTACAGGCTTTTTATTTCTCAACACGCCATTCTTTCATGTTTGGTCTTTAATGTTTGTCTTTTTATTTTATTTCCAACATGGAGGCAGTGGAAAAAAAATAAAAACAAATAAGAGGAAGAAGAATAGTGGGGAAAAAGAGAAGTTTGCATATGTTTGAATGGAAAAAAAAGTGAAAATTGACCTGTTAATATAGATCTATTTAGACAATATAATCTGTCTTAAATTATAAACATATAAATTACATTGACATCATAATGTATATAAATATGAATATACATGAAAATGTATTAAAAGAAGGTATGAAAATGCTTAAAAACAGTCTTTTCGAAAAATAAATAGAATTTTGAACATTATTTTGATAATCAATTAGTCATTTTTCATTCATAAAAATACAAAAAAATATAACAATTATTAAAAATATAAAAAAATACTAAACAAAAACATAAAAATAATTAAAATAAATAATTTTTATTAAAAAATACTAAAAATACAACAAATATTTTTAAAAAGTAAATTAAAATATTTAAAAATTATAAAAAAATATTAAATTAATTAATTTAGTCATTTTTAAGTAGAAAATGTTCAAATTCTCTGGTTCCAGCTTCTCTTCTCTGATTATTCTCTGGTTTCTTTAGTCTCTATAATAATAAACTGATGATCTTTGGGTTGTGGACAAAAAAAAAGACATTTTAGGTTGAATCTTCAGCTTTTGATCCACATTTTCCATCATTTTATGAACCAAACTACAAATTAATTAATAATTTTAGTAATTAATAGATTCTATGCAACATTAGACTGATGTAATACCTAGAGATACGATGATTAATCGATTAGTCGTCAACTGTCACATTAATCACCAACTATTTTGATAATAGATTAATCGAATTGAGTCATTTTTAAGAAGAAACTGTCCAGAGGAAGCTTGGAAAGACATTATCCTCCCAGCAGGAGACCAAGGATTCAGGAAGAAAATGCCTTTTTTTCTGTGTGTGTGTATTTTTATAAATGTCTTTAAGAATCTGGATGTTGTTTCCAGGAATGTTGGTGTGTATTGTGGTATTTTAGGTTGAATCTTCAGCTTTGGGAAACAGTGATTGATAATTTAACACCATTTTATGAACCAAGTAACTAATCCTAAGCATAGAGACATGATGTTTAGTTTGTTTTCAGAAGAATCTACAGGATGGTTCAATTCAGAAATCTGAAATAGAGCTGCAACAATTAATTGATTTGTGGATTTTAGTCATTTTTTAAGTAGAAAATGTCCAAATTCTCTGGTTCCAGCTTCTCTTCTCTGGTTATTTCCTGGTTTCTTTAGTCTCTATAATAATAAACTGATGATCTTTGGGTTGTGGACAAAAAAAAAGACTTTAGGTTGAATCTTCAGCTTTGATCCACATTTTACACCATTTTATGAACCAATAACTTATTGTACTAATTGTAAACTGCAGATTTTTGGGTTTCGATAGGTGTTAATGTTGGGTGATGTCTTCGTTTACTTAGTTCCAATCATTCCCAATAGTCTATTGATCATGATGTTCAATGCTGCAACAATTTATTGAATATTTTCCAAATAACACACTAATCACCAACTATTTTGATAATCAAATAATGGATTTGAATCATTTTTTAAGAAGAAAACATCCAAATTCTCTGGTTCCAGCTTCTCTTCTCTGATTATTTCCTGGTTTCTTTAGTCTCTACAACAGTAAACTAATAAAGACATTATAGGTTGAATCTTCACTGATTGACATCTAACACTATTTCATGAACCAAGCAACTAATCGATTAATCCTTTCAACAAGCAGTAGATTATCAGAACAGTTCTACTACAGAAGCCTGAGCGATTGTAGACGTCTCTGACGTCACTTTGTGAAACTCGTCCTCGCCGCTACGATGAGTTTCTGTTTCTCCTCAAACAAACTAAACCTTCTCATCCAGCCTCTAATCTTTTCTAATAACAGCTTCTCCTCCTCCTCCTCCTCACACCTGCCTCTCATAACCTCCCGTGTTTTCCGGCGTACGGTCGTGTTCCGCTAATAGAAACGTCAGCCTCCAACCCCTCCGAGCAGCGATCAGCAAATGGAGCGAGGCGGCGCGATGGAGTTCCTGAACGCCTCGCCGCCGCTATTATCCGCCGCCCTCGCCCGAGTGCAGATGTCGTAATTATTAATCTGTTCAGACGAGTCTCTGGTTGATTGATGAGAGGCCCGTGCTAATCAATGGCGAACGCGCTGTGAGTGTTTACTGTTCGGATTACGCCTCAGGTGGAGCAGCTTTTCTCCTCATTATACCACCGACGCTGCAGCAAATAACTCACTTGACACTCGAGACCTGATCTTTAATCAGAGATTATCTGGCACTTGACATTATTTCAAGAGTGTGGTGTGTTATTCTGCCAGATTTTTCTCTTTTTTTTTTTCTTTTTGAAACTCCGACAAGAAAAACAAGCGGGTTGGTTTTTCCCTGATGGAAGTATCTCATCCTGCATCAATTAGTGTTTGGAACGCCAACGCTCGTGTGTTTGTTTAAGTTATTACATCATTTCGGGTCCAAACTTTTAATTGAGACTCTGATTTTTTTTCTTCTTTTTCTTGGACCACGCTGATAACGGAACAGTCTGTTCTATTTTTCCCCGTCATGGTTACTTTCCCATTTCTGCCGACAATGAACATTAGTTCAGTTGGTTTCATCGATTTGTTCAATCATATGAAAAGAAGAAGAAGAAAAAAAAAGGCGAAGTCTCTCTACAAATCTCAGTGAGAGCTTTTAAAAGTCTGACATTCCTGGCTAACAGCTCAGTGAATAACAGAAGTTCTCTGGCTTTAATTTGTGTCTGAGAGATGAATCATAGTTGGATTTAACACTAAATCATTCTTTAGTGAATAATAAGCAGTAGAGCTGCAGCGATTAATCAATTAGTTGCAAACTAGTACGTTAATTGATAATTGATTTGTCATTTTTATAAAGGAAAACATCTAGATTCTGTAGTTCCAGCTTCTTAAATCAAATTATTTTGTTTCTTTAGTTTTCTATAATAGTAAACTATTATAGATTGATGCATTTTAGCATCCAAAACTGCAACGATTAATCGATTAATCAGTTAGTTACCTACTAATTTGGTCATGATAATCATGATTGGAGCTGCAACGATTAATCATTTAGTTATCAACTATTAGATTAATCAACTATTTTGATATTCAAATCTATTTGAGTCATTGATAATGTGATCTTTAATAGAAACATATTGCTGTTAATCATAGATACTTCAAATATTTACATATTACTCAGTAGATCTTCAATGATTAGTCGATTAATTGATTCGTTTTCAACTATCACATTAATCACATAATTGATTTTTGAACATGTTGAAGAATTATAACTGAAGATCTGAAGAACAAAGTTAGACATTATCCATATAGTAAAATTAGAAGATAAAGGAACTATGCATTATATGGGGTAATTGATACATCTTAGATTAACATTAAAGCTGCAATGATTAATCAATTAATCAATTAGTTGCCAACTATCAAATAATGGTTTTGAGTAATTTTTCAGAAGAAACTGTCCAAATTCTCTGGTTCCAGCTTCTCTTCTATAGTAATTATAATAGTAGAATACTAGTATTTGTATTATTAATAGTAGAAGACTATTAGACTATTCATAAAATGAACCAAACAACTAATCAACTAATTATTTCTGTAATCAAAATAGTCGTTTACAGCTTCCATGTCAACTACTGGCGTCTATGACTCGTTGTAAAGACAATTCAGAATCATTGATCATTGATTCATCTACTAATCGATTAATCAATTAATTGTTGTAGCTCAAAAAACTAATCGGTAACTATTCTGATAATCAATTGATAGTTTTGAGTCATTTTTTAAGTAGAAAATGTCCAAATTCTCTGGTTCCAGCTTCTCTCTGATTATTTTCTGGTTTCTTCATTTCATTTTAGGTTGAATCTTCAGCTTTGGGAAACACTGATCCACATTTTACACCATTTTATGAACCAAACTACTAATTGATTAATTATTGCAATAATCAATAGATCAATCAACTATGAAAATATATATTAGTTGTAGCTTTAAACAAGATTAAAGTAAGTCAGAGAAACCAACCGGATCTTATATGATGTGTTAACACAATCATTAAAGATAAGATAAGCACATTATTTACTGTAAATACACTGATATTACATTAGATTCCCATTTCTGCCTTAACATTAGCTCACTTAGTTTCATTGATTTGTTAAATAATGAACATAAAAAAAGAAAAAACACTGTTTCCACAAATCTCAGCAAGAGCTTTTCAGAATCTGACATTCCTGGCTAAGAGCTCAGTGAAAAGACTCATGAAGAACAGTCGAACGCTGGCCCAGAATGTAAATACCTTTTTTTTTTCTTGTGAGATTTAGCACTCCAGCTTGTTTGGAACTACTCGAGACCTTTAGAGGATGACAGAGAATGAGGAGGAATTTTTTTGGGGGGGTGAGATTGTCTCTGTAAAGCCTCCTTCAGAGATTCCCTGGAGAAAATGAATGGATGGAAGCAGAAAGAGGGAGAAGAATGCTGTGATTTACTGTTCTCATCCAGCTACTCAGACCTGGTCTTAGTTAAAGCCTGGAGGACGAAGACTTTCCATTAAACCAATCATCATAATTAAGCTGCATGTTGGCTAAAAGCAAAATCCCCCTTTGCTGCAGCTACTGTCTGAGTTTACACAAGTTATCTGGCTTTAATTTGTGTCTATATGAGATGAGTCAGAGTTAAATCTCAAGCAAATTCATGCTTTAGTGAGTAAAGAGAAGTAGAGCTGCAGCGATTAGTTGATTAATCAATTAATTGACAACTATTACATTAATATACAACTAATTTTAAAATTGATTTGAGTCTTTTCTCAGTAAAAAATGTCCAAATTCTCTGGTTTCAGCTTCTCTTCTGATTTTCTTTTATAGTAAACTAATTTTTATGAACCAGACAACTAATCAATTAATCGATTGAATAATCAATCGATTAATCAACTAAATCAGAATAGTTGCTCTAATGTCATCTACTGACATCATTGACTTATAGTAAAGACAATTGTAGGAAACTTAAAAACAGCTCAGATTATCAAAATAGTGGTTGATCAATGTGATCGTTAACAACTAATCGATTAATCGACTAATCTTTGCAGCTCTACTGAGTAATATGCATAATTAACAGGGATGTTTTATCAAGATCATAGTAACATCATAGGAACGTACAATTATTCCCTGAGAAACACAAATTAGAAATATCAATTAGAGCTGCAACGATTAATTGATTAATTGATCAACTCTTACATTAATCGCCAAATATTTTGATGATCAATCAATTTGAGTCATTTTCAAGTAGAAAATGTCCAAATTCTCTGGTTCCAGCTTCTTTTCTCTGATTATTTCCTGGTTTCTTTAGTCTTTCAGTTTTGGAAATCAACATTTTACACCATTTAAAAACCAACTAATCAACTAAATCAACTAATCGATTAATCATTTTTTCATCAAAATATTTAATTTAATTTTAGCCCTATACTGATTATTTTCTGGTTTCTTTAGTCTTCTATAATAGTAAACTGATGATCTTTGAGTTGTGGACAAAAAACGACATTTTAGGTTGAATCTTCAGCTTTGGAAACACTGATCCACCATTTTATGAACCAAACAACTAATCGATTAATCGTTTAAATAATCGTTGAATTAATCCACTATCAAAATAGTCGTTATTTGCAACTATAGTATAGTATTAGAGTATTTGTCACTCTTTGCTCCCTTTAAATATGATTCACTGAGGTTCTTTCTTTAATTTTACAATATTTTATGAACCAAACAACTAATCAATTAATCGTTTCAATAATCGATTAATTGAATATAAAAATAGTCGTTAGTTGCAGTCTTATCCACTATACAGCTCTTTTTTTTTTTTTTAGGTTGAATCTTCAGCTTTAGGAAACACTGATCCACATTTGACCCCATTTTATGAACCAAAGTTGTTGATCATATCAATTAGAGCTGAAACGATTAATTGATTAATCGCCAACTATTACATTGATTGACTATTTTGATAATCTATTGGTCTGGACAAAAAGACATTTTAGGTTGAATCTTTAGCCTTAGAAAACACTGATGAACCAAACTACTCATTAGAGCTGCAGTATATTGATTAGTTGCCAATTATTACATTAATCCACAACTATTTTGCTAATTGATTAATCGACTTGTCAGACTTGATAATGAACAGACAACTAATCAACTAATTATTTCGATAATCAATGGATTAATCAACTATAGAAATAGTTTCAGCTCTAACTAGCATCTTCATGTCATTCTATCTACTGATTTGTGAATTGATTAATCAATTAGTTGCCAACTATCACATTAATTAACTTAATTATTTTGATAATCGATTAATGGATTTGAGTCATTTTTAAGTAGAAAATATCCAAATTCTCTGTTTCCAGCTTCTCTTCTCTGATTATTTTGTGGTTTCTTTATTCTTGTATAACAGTAAATTATAAGTTTAGTTAGTTTCAGCCCTAATGAGCAGCTATACGTTTACTGATGTGTGAATGATTTCAGAAAACTCGCTGTTTCAAGCTCATTTCTTGATGTGGAAAACTTCAGATTCATTCGAAGATTAAACCTCGTGAATTCATTGATTTCACGTCGCTGATATTAAATCCGTACACTCGCTCCACTCCGTACACTTCACTGGATTACACTCCAATTATTGTTTTCAAACTCGTCTGGGGGAAAAATATATATATATAAAAAAAAAAAAAAAAGCCGAGTGAAGCAGGATGAATTCATGCTGCCTGTAGCACAGTGGAATCCGATTAGAGAGAATCCTTAGATGGCAGTATTCAACCATAGCAGAACAACAGGAGCTGCTGCAGAGACTGAAAGCCTGTCCAAGATCAAATTCTCTTCCCTGGAAAAGAAAAAAGCAAAAAGCTGCAGCTATGACAAATGTATACACAGGCGAGATGCAGGCGGTAATATGTGTAAATCCAGACAGATATATAGGATTTACAGCATGTGGCTGGAAAAGAAAGAACTCAAATTGTCTAATGCTATGACAGATCATGACACATCGATTTGTGTTCAACACGAGCCTCTGAAACAGTGAGTTAACGCCGCCTGAACATCACGTCGCCGCTGATACGCCCTGATTTAATTCCTCAGTTCGCTGCATTGATGTACAGCTGTTCTCCTGGAGAGGCTGCGGCTGAGTGATGTGGTTACAGGTAAAAGAGAGAAAACTTCACCAACCTGGCATAGAACACTGGATTCAGCCAGACTGGTGTCAAAGTACTCATTGTTACACATTTCAGTGAGTCATAGGCCTCCAAATAACCAATATTCTGATTGAAATGATTAATCACTTAGTTGTTTGGTTCATAAAATGTGGATTTACTGTTTCTCAAAGCTGAAGATTCAATCTAAAATGTCTTTATTTGTCCAAAACCCAAAGATCTTATTATAGAGACTAAAGGAACCAGGAAATAATCAGAAAAGAGAAGCTGGAACCAGAGAATTTGGACATTTTCTTATTTAAAATGACTCAAAACGATCAACTGGTACAGATTAATGTGATATTTGGTAACGAATCAATTAATAGATGCAGCTCTAATGACATTAAATGCTTGTGTTGTAAAATAATGCACTATATATATAATATGGCATATTCCTCAGGGATAAAATGAGACAACACCATCAACCGATCAATTATCAATTATTTAACTCATCATTGCAAACGATTAATCGATTAGTAGTTAAAATAACAAATTTGACTAATTCTTGCAGGTCTAGATGAGTCATTCTGACTTTAATGTTGGATTCATAATCAACACTTCAACCAGTTAAACACAGATTAATTGATGCTGCAACTAACAACTATTCTTATCGTCAATTTGAGAAGGTGGAGCCAGAGAATTTGGACATTTTCTTCTTGAAAATGAAAAATTTAAAAGTTGGCAACTAATCGATTAATCGCTACCATAGTTCAAAACCTGGACACACCAACTTTAGTTAATGCAAAGATCCAACACAACATTATATAATAACATTACAGGTTTAAAATCATCTATAACAGACATAGAATTAATCAACATGAATCTAAAGCTTTCAGCCAATCACTAACTCTAAATATATACTCTATTATAAACTGAACCCTGCTGCATTTTATTCAGTTTATTTCCCTCTTTTCCACAGGAATAATAGTAATATTCAGTTTTTAATCATGTTTAACCCTGAGCGACGCGTCTCTGGGTTTAAACCAAACGCTGTTTTATGTGGGATGTTAGTATTCACATATGCTTCCTCTCCGGCGGAGAATAAAGACAAATGTAATGCTGTTGATGTCCCTATCTGGATGGAGGTGTCCCATAAATCATGCAGCATCACCCCTGGCTTGTTCCAGCCGCTCTTTTAATGGAGGACTCCTCACTAGGCCCAATTAAAAGAACCCACACGGCTCAGATTGAGAGTTTGATACGTGAATTATTTAACAAGGTGCATAAATATGACTCTTTGCTATTTAACAAGGTGTAAAAACATGAATTATGAGCATAATCTGTTTTTTTGTTTTTTTTTTCCTCTCTTTTCCTGGAGCAAAGACTCAAGTAAAATCGAAATTCTATTGATTTTATTTTGAAAATGGCGGCTCAATGAACATTACCAACCCGGATCGCTGAATTAGATCTGATCTCAGAGCGTTAAAGCGGCTGTAGCTGAGTTTAATGTTAGAATCAACGCTAAAACGTGGTTAATCCAGTGGATGAAAGCTTCACTTTAAAGTCCTTCGACTGGTAAATTTCCTTTTAATTCAAACAACTTATTCCAGCACCTGAACAAACCTTCTGAGGATGATGATTCCTGTGAAGTTTCAGGGTCTTCGGATGGTTCAGTGCTTCGTTTTATGTTGTGATGTTGCAGGAGGTTCAGTTTTAACCAGATATTATCTTATTTATCGCTATCATGTCTGACATTTTACTGGATTTTGTCTTATTTTAACCCAAACCTTCCAATCTTTTCCACCCAAACCCAACCACAACGTTAAATATGCACCTTAAAACATCATGATACTCATCAGAAAATGGTGTAAAATGTTGATCAGTGTTTCCAAAGTGGAAAATTCAACCTAAACTACACTATTACCTCTAAAATTTAGTTAAATGAAGTATAAACAACTAACAAATATTCTGATTATAGTTGATTGATCTATTGATTATTGAAATGATTAATCGATTAGTTGTTTGGTTCATAAAATGGTGTAAAATGTAGATCAGTATTTCCCAAAGATGAAGATTCAACCTAAAATGTCTGAATGAAAATAATCAGATTTGAACAGATGGAACCAGAGAATTTGAACATTTTCTTCTTAACAAAAAAAAACAAAACTCAAATCAATTGATTAATTAAAACGGTGATTAATGTAAAAGTTGTCAACTAATCGATTGATTGTTGCAGCTCTAAAAAGTACAATATTCCCTCTGAAATGTAATAAAATTATGTATAAAATAGCAGTTACAACTAAAAATTCTTCTGTTCTAGTTGATTAATCTATTGATTATTGACACGATCAATCGATTAATTGTTTGGATATTAAAGCTGAATTTTCAACCTAAAATGTTTTTTTTTGTCCACAACCCAAAGATCATCAGTTTATTATTATAGAGACTAAAGAAACCAGGAAATAATCAGAGAAGAGAAGCCGGAACCAGAGAATTTAGACATTTTCTTCTTAAAAATGACTCTAATCCATAATCAATTATTAAAATAGTTTGATGTCAAATCAAATGTGGGGTTCCTCAGGGTTCCGTTCTAGATCCTGTGAAGTTTCAGTCATCAGTTTATTATTATAGAAGAATAAAGAAACCAGGAAATAATCAGAGAAGAGAAGCTGGAACCAGAGAATTTTGACATTTTTTTTACTTTTATAATCACTAATTGATTGATTGTCTAAACAGCTGGTGATTAATATGATCATTGGAAATTAATCGATTAATCGACTAATTGTTGCAGCTCTAGTTTAGTTTAGTTTCAGGAAATAATCAGAGAAGAGAAGCTGGAACCAGACATTTTCTGTGGCCATTTCCTACTTAAAAATGGCTCAAATCAATAAATTTATTTAAATAGTTGCTGATTAATATAATAATTGGCAACTAATCGATTAATCGATTAAACATTGCAGCTCTAGTAGATAATGATCAGTTTAGTTTGTTTCTCAAAAGAAGAGAAACTATTTTAAAGGTTTTAGTTTTGAGATGTGTTTTGTGACTGATATGTGGATAATTTTGAGTTTATATCAAAAGAGAAATAGAATTTGAACATTTTATATTTAAAAAATCACTTATTTCCTCATCGTATAACGCTAAACACTCAGATATTATTCCTCGTTTTGGCGGAATTTCAACTCTCAAGGTTGAAAGTTTGAAACCTAAATCCTCTAAATCCAACTTCCGTTTCCTGCCAGTTTTGCGGCGGATATCGTCAGATTTGTGGCGGGACGGTCGCCATGACGATGCTACCAGACACATCCAAAAAAAAAACCCTTACATGAGAACAGCAGTGGTACATATATATATATGGATTAAATATTAATTTATGAGTGGTGGCGTGCCAGAGAAGCAGACACAGGCCAAACAAGCCAAACGTCTCATGAATACC
Organism: Lepturacanthus savala; assembly: GCA_030544235.1. Classification (NCBI taxonomy): domain Eukaryota; kingdom Metazoa; phylum Chordata; class Actinopteri; order Scombriformes; family Trichiuridae; genus Lepturacanthus; species Lepturacanthus savala. The sequence continues at coordinate 2,788,100 of CM060467.1, forward strand.
AGACAAGTGAGCGGCTGCAGCATATGTGCTGCTCTGATCTAATTATTCTGACTTGTCCACCTCTGCCAAGACTCTGCAGCAATCAGCATCAGAGCAGAGACGGAGGAATTAACCCGCGTGCTGCATCAACTCAAATGACTTATTTATGCTCGCTGCCCGGATCGTGTTGTTGTCCGGCTTAATGTAATAGCAGTTTGGTTTATTAGGTCAGAGAGGGCTGCTGCAGCATCACATCAGGAGGATTCCACTGGATGGAATGTATAAAACGCTATTATACTCTGTGAATTAGCCTGAATACAAGGGCTGAAATTTGAGGATGAGACGATTAGGTGTTAGAAAAGTGAGTCATGTCTGGATGGAACTTTAGCTGGAACAGCATCATAGGAAATGTATGACAGCATGGAAATCATTAAATATATATATATATATATAAAGAGATAGATGCTTAAATAGGTTAATGGACAGAATTATAAAGGGACAGAGTGTGTTTCCTCTATTAGAAATAATCCTCCTCATTAAAACTCCAGGTTTATTTATTCAGGTTGTGGAATATCTCTACAAACATAACTTTATGCTCAGGGAAAAAGCAAAACAAAACTTGAAATAAGCTGAATTATTTTCAATTTGCGGTATTTGAGGAAAAAAATGGTATTAAACGAAGTCAACAATGTCAAAAATAATCAAAACTGACCATTTATAGAGTCCAGAAATGTCTAAATTCTCTGGTTCCAGCTTCTCTTCTCTGATTATTTCCTGGTTTCTTTATTCTTCTATAATAATAAACTGATGATCTTTGGGTTGTGGACAAAAAAAAGACATTTTACAGCATTTTCTGAACCAAACTACTAATTAATTCAATAATCAATAGATGGGTGATAATGTAAGAATAATAAATACTAAATACTACTTAAACTACTAAAAATGCAAAAAAATATATTAAAATGATTAAAATAAAAAATACAAAAGAAAATACTAAAACAACAAAAAATACTTAAAATAATAAAAAAAAATTAAAAAATAATACAAAAAAAGTAAAAATATAAAAATAATTTTATAAACTTATATAAAATTTTTTAAAATATCTAAAAAAATACCAAAAAATATTTGATGAATGCATTTGAGTCATTTTTAAGAAGAAAACGTCCAAATTCTCTGGTTCCAGCTTCTCTTCTCTGATTATTTCCTGGTTTCTTTAGTCTCTATAATAATAAACTGATGATCTTTGGGTTGTGGACAAAAAAAGACATTTTTAATCGACAGATTCCAACTACTACAACTCTTGATGATCAGTTGTTCAAATTCTTGATAAAATTCTTCATAACGATTAATGGGCTTATTGTTGCATCTCTACCACACACACACACACACACACACACACACACACACACACACACACACACACACACACACACACACACCCAAACCTGAAGGTAGAAGTCTCTTATAAAGAAAAAAAAACTCTCCGCTGCACCTCACAGGAAGCTAATTGCCGTTGGTACATTTGTTGTATGTGAGAGTGCACTTCCCTGAGTGGAGCCTATTACTGCATGAATTACCCCGCATGAATTGACAGGGCTAATGAGCAAATTAAGGTTTTATTAATTCACCCAGAGGACAAGACGAGGGAGAAGTCAGGGGAGGAGAGGAGAGGGACTCCATCTTTGATTTAAAGGTTAACTTGAAGTGGAGGATGGAGATGAAGCGGGAGCCGGGCAGGAGGGAGGCTTTTTTTTTTTTTAGGGGGAAACCACGCGGAGGTAATTAGGCGCGGGAGCTTCATCGCTAACGCTTGACTTTGACAAGGTCGGCCGCGGCAGCGGCAGCAGGCGGACGGCGTGGTGCCGCCGACCTCACGCCGCCACGGCGACGACCTTCCTACTCGCCCATAATGATAAGGATCGCTCCCCCAAAAACGCTGCAGATTAAAGGGGAGTCGCTGCGTTATTTACACCACGGAGCGGAATGTGAGCTCAATGACGTTGGGAGCTGTTCAGCTGCTTTTTACTATGCAACTGTGACAGAAACCAGAGAAAATCCAGCATCCATGTTGGTTATTTACCTGCAGTTGATTACATTTGATAGAAACATTTCCCCTTAGTTTATAAAAGGCATAAATTTCCTCAAGATCATATTAAAATCAGCTGTAATTTCATAACAGGCCCAAGCATCTAATTTCTAATGAGTATTTTTAAATGACAGAATTTCTACTTTTATTTATCTAAAATATCCGAGTACTTTATCCACCACTGATCATATCAGTAGAGCTGCTATGATTAGTTGATTAATCATTTAGTTTCCAACTTTTACATTAACTAAACTATTTTGAGGATCAATTAAAGGATTTGAGTCATTTTAAGAAGAAAATATCCAAATTCTCTGGTTCCAGCTTCTGATTATTTTCTGGTTTCAATCTAAAATCGGCTCCAATACAACATAAAAATATATATTGGGATAAAAAGGACATTTTACTGATAATTATACGACTGTATTTTTATTTAACGTTTTGAATTCAGGACTTAATACTTGTGAGTATTGAGTAACAACTATTTTGATGAATTTATAAGAGGAAAAAATAATTTTTTTTGCTTCCATTTGGCAACTAATTGCATTATTATTACATTATTTTACAACGCACGCATCTGTCATTAGAGCTGTGACAATTAGTCGATTGATTAGTTATCAACTAATACATTAATCGATCGGTTGATCGTTTTGAGTCATTTAAGTAGGAAAATGTCCAAATTCTCTGGTTCCAGCTTCTCTTCTCTGATTATTTCCTGGTTTCTTTAGTCTTTGATCCACATTTCACACCATTTAATGAACCAAACAACTAATCGATTAATCGTTTTAACAATAATAGATTAATGAAAAATCATAATAATCATTAGTTGCAGCATTAAAACTAAATAATCTTTAGGTTTTGAACATGAGAAAAGTCACCATTCTTCACCAGAGCATAACTGATTAATGGGTTTCAGTCATTTTTTAGAAGAACATGTATAAATCTAGATTATTTTATTATGGCTATTAGTTGATTAATCGATCAGTTGCCAATTATTATATTAATCAGCAACTATTTAAATAAATGATTAGTCATTTTTAAGTAGAAAATGTCTGGTTCCTGCTTCTCTTCTGATTATTTTCTGTAACCAAACTAAACTACAGCTGCAACGATTAGTCAATTACTTAATTAGTCATATTAATCACCAATCAATTAATTAGTCACTTCCAAAGTAGAAAATGTCCAAATTCTCTGGTTCCAGCTTCTCTTCTCTGATTATTTCCTGGTTTCTTTAGTCTCTATAATAATAAACTGATGATCTTTGGGTTTTGGAAACATCGATTCCCATTTTACACCATTTAATGAACCAAAAAAGTAATCGATTAATCAATTAGTTGGCAACTATTTGATTATTTGCCAGCCACTACATTAATCATCAACTATTTTGATAATCTATTAATTGATTGTGTTTATTTTAAATTATATATTGTTTCTCAGCTTCTCAAATCTGATTCTTCAGCTTTGGACAAACACTGTTCGACATTTTACACCATTTTATGAACCAAATAACTCTAATGATTAATCGATTAGTTGCCAGCTATTACATTTATTGACAACCACTGTGCTCATTTGGGAGGAAAAGCAGAAACTAGATAATTTAGTCACTATAAATGTGAAAAACCAACAGCACAGATTGAATATTGAAACACTGAGATGTATGAGTTTTAGATTCATACAGATCAAATAATCGATTAATCGATTCGTTTAGAAGAAAATGTCCAAATTCTCTGGTTCCAGCTTCTCTTCTCTGATTATTTCCTGCTTTCTTTAGTCTCTATAATAATAAACTGATGTAAACTGTTGGTCGGGGACAAAAAAATAATAAAAAAATAGGTTAAATCACATTTTACACCATTTTATGAACTAATTAATCAATCGATTGGAGCGATAAACCAATCAATCGATAGGTAATAGTCGTTAATTTCAGCTTTAGATGCCAGTAGATGACGTTAAATCTGAAACTAATTATTTGATTGATCTGTTTATTATTGAAAGCATCAATATTTGCTGGATTAATCGATCAGTTACCAACTATTACATTATTCTGAAACTTATTCTAAAGGATCGGTTGATTGTTTTGAATCATTTTTAAGAAGAAAACACCCGGATTATTTTTTTTATGCGACTGTGACAGATATTAAAGTGAACACGACACTCCATGCTGTTTATTTACCTGCAGCAGCAGCAGCTCGGGTCCACTTGTTTCCAGTTGATTAAACGTGCTCTGACTGATGGAAATCTTTCCCCTCGGTATTTAAAAGGCAAGGTGGCATTATGTACCGCACATAATGGAGCATCTGTGCAGCAGTTGACGAGGGAAGAGGAAAAAAAAATGATTGCTGAGAGACGGAAATGAAACCTGCTGTAAAATGTAGTTTGTTTTCTCTCTGGACAAAAGAACAGTGCAACGTGAGGGTTTAATATGAGAATAAAACAGCAAATAAGCTCCAAATCACTGTCATTTACTGTGTTTTGTTTTATGCAATTTATATAATTGTTCAGATTATAATGGGCTCTATTATTAATCAAAAGTGTAATAACAATAATAGCAATTATTTGAGTAGTTTTCAACATTATAACCAGCATTTTGTTAATGGATTAATGGATTTGAGTCAGTTTTAAAGGGAAAATGTCCAAAATCTCTGGTTCAAGCCTCAAATCTGATTATTTTCTGGTTTCTTTAGTCTCAGATGATTAAAGAATATACTGATCAGTTTAAGGTATATTTAATATATTTATATATATATTCATATGTTTCATATGGTCAAATACTTCACAAGTTTGTGTTTTTAGTGTTAAATCAACTATTCTGCATCATGTCATCCATTTCAACCCCTTTAACATTCTTTGTGTCCGTTAGAGCTGCAACAATTAGTTGATTAATCAATTAGTTTTCAACTATTACTTTAATTGACAACTATTTTGATCGTTGATTAATTCATTTTTAATTGGAAAATGTCCAAATTCTCTGGTTCCAGCTTCTCTTCTCTGATTATTTCCTGGTTTCTTTAGTCTCTATAATAATAAACTGATGATCTTTGGGATATTTCGGACAAAAAAAGACATTTTAGGTTGAATCTTCAGTTTTAGGAAACACTGATTAACATCCAAACTAATCGATTAATCGTGTCAATAATCAGTAGATTAATAGACTAGAATAGAATAATAGAATCAGGGTATTTGTTAGATATAACTATTTTATGCATCAATTTACTACATTTCAGAGGGAATATTGTACTTTTTAGAGCTGCAACAATTAATCGATTAGTTGCCAACTTTTACAATAATCGCCAATTATTTTCCTAATCAATTAATTGATTTGTTGTTGTTTGTTGTTTTTTAAGAAGAAAATGTTCAAATTCTCTGGTTTCATCTGTTCAAATCTGACTATTTTCATTCACACATTTTAGTTTGAATCTTCATGTTTGAGAAACACGGATTCACATTTTAGAGCATTTAATGAACCAAACAACTAATTGATTAATCATTTCAATAATCAATAGATTAATCAACTAGAATAGAAGACTAAAATCAGAATATTTGTTGTTTATACTTCATTTTACTACATTTCAGAGGGAACAACTTCTTAAAGCTGCAAAAATTCATTGATTAGTTACCAACTTTTTTATTAATCGCCAACTATGTTGATAATCGATTAATCGATTTGATTATTTTAACCAGAGCTCCAATGATTAGTTGATTAATCAATTAGTTGCCAACAATTACATTAATTGACAAGTATCTTGATAATTAATTAATTGATTTGAGTCATTTTTAAGAATAAAATGTCCAACATCTCTGGTTATGAACCAAACAACCAATCGATTAATCATTTCAATAATCAATAAATCAATCAACTAGAATAGAAGAATAAAATCTGAATATTTGTTAGTTGTTTATACTTCATTTTACTACATTTCAGAGGGAACAACTTCTTAAAGCTGCAAGAATTCATTGATTAGTTACCAATTTTTTTTATTAATTGGCAACTATGTTGATAATCGATTAATCGATATTGGATTATGCTCCAATGATTAGTTGATTAATCGATTAGGTACCAACAATAACATTAATTGACAACTATCTTGATAATTAATTAATTGATTTGAGTCATTTTTAAGAATAAAATGTCCAACTTCTCTGGTTCCAGCTTCTCAACATTTTACACTATTTCATGAACCAAACAACTAATCGATTAATCAATAATCCACAGATTATTTGACTATAGAATACTGACTAATATATTCTGCTGCCATGTTCTATCTTTCCTCCATCCTGACGGATTCGCTGTTGTCCTGTGGGTGTTTGGGTCTTTTTGTTTGTTCCGTTTTGTTTTTTTAACCTTTGCGGTTGCAGGGAAAACAAATAAAGAAATAAATAAAAAATCACCCGTTTTGCTGATATTGCTGTTGACCGGCAGCTGTTTTCTATTCCTGAGAGTTCTGGATACGAATCTCTGTTTGCTGTAAATGGTTTTGGCTGTTTTTTTTTTATGTGCACCACATATATATATATAAAAATAGAGAAAATAATGGAAATATAATGACAACAATAAAATGATCCCAGTATTAATCCACATGGGTGGGCTTCCGGGAGAAAAGCAGTCGGTCTCCCCGAGCTCTTACTCTGGAAGACATATTTAATAGCTTGACCTTACAAACAACAGTGGACAGGAAAGTCTCACCCTGAAGATCCAGGGCTGCTTTTTCCAGATAAGGTGAAACCGCTGCTGCTTGTTAAGCTGCTGCTGCTGTTTCCAACATCGTAAAGATCCTCAGAGAACGAATCTGAAGCTCCAGGAGGTTAAATCTCCCTCAGAGATGGACTCATCCTGTCAGTTTCAGCCTCATCAGCCTGGAATTATGCAGGTTGAAGGTTGTCGTACAGTCAATGGTTTAATATGTATTTCCAAAATGATTAAACTGCAACAATTAGTTGATTAATCGATTAGTTGAAAACTGTTATATCAAATTCTGTAGTACTTTTACTTTAGATGATAATACTTCTGTATTTTTAGACAGTTTACTTTTATTTAAGTAAAGCATCTGAGTACTTTATCCATGATTGATTATATCAACTAGAACTCCAATAACTAATCGATTAATCGATTCGTTTGTTATATCAAATTCTATAGTCCTTTTAGATGATAATAGTTCTGTATTTTTAGACAGTTTACTTTTATTTAAGTAAAGCACCTGAGTACTTCATCTATGATTGATTATATCAACTAGAACTCCAATAACTAGTCGATTAATCGATTAGTTGCCAACTATTTTGATAATCAATTGATCAGTTTGAGTCATTTTTAAGAAGAAAATGTCAGATTTTCTGGTTCCAGCTTCTTAAATATGATTATTTTCTAAAAATGGCTTCAATACAATATTAAAATAAAACAAGTAATATAATATACTAGAAATGCGCTGTATAATAAGTGCTTTTACTTAACCAGAGCTCCAATGATTAGTTGATTAATCGATTACAGTAATTAATCTTGATAATCAATTAATCATTTCAGTCATTTTTAATAAGATAATGTCAAATTCTCTGATTCCAGTTTCTCAAATCTGATTATTTTCTGGTTTAAATCTAAAATATATATAATATACTAGAATAATACTCTATATTCTAATAATAAATACCTTTATTTTTTTATATAACTACATTGTAAAGTACATTTAAGGACTTTTATTTGTAATTGAGTATTATTCTACATTTATTGAAGTATCTGAGGAAATTATCCTCCACTGATTATTTTAACCTGAGCTGCAATGATTAGTTGATTAATCAATTAACTATTACATTAATCAACTATTATTCTGAGAATCATTAAATAGATTTGAGGCATTTATCTAATCATAAGAAATGTTTACAGTTACTAGTATAATAGAAGCCAACTGAATATTTTTGGATTAAAAGATGCACAATATTATTAATAGACCATGAAAAACAGTTGTAAAAATTACTATAAAAACTTCTCAAACCTAAAACTTAAAAAAGGAAAATTGAAAATGAGTCATCTCTTCTTTAGAGAATCAAACTACTCTGATCTTTATCCACTAGAGCTGCAACGATTAGTCGATTAATCGATTAGTTGACAACTATTACATTAATCGCCAACGATTTAGATAATCAATTAGTCATTTTTAAGTAGAAAATGTCCAAATTCTCTGATTATTTCCTGCTTTCTTTAGTCTCTATAACAATAAACTGATGGACTGTTGGTTCAATCTTCAGCTTTTAATCGATTAATCATGTCAGTAATTAACAGATTAAGTAGCTATCAGTCTCTGTAGAGCCTTTATTTTACAGTCCAGTCTTTGCTCCTCACTACTTATTATTTCTCGGCATCACTTGCTGTCTTTTCTAACGATTGTGGATGAAACGACAGGATGTTTTGACCGTTTGGAACAGCAGCCGCTGGGAGGACGTCTGCCCGTCATTGACAACACGGAGGTCACGTCTTTGCTCTTTTCTGGGAATCTGAGGGGTTTTAGTGGGATAACGTTACGTTCCACAATCACAAACTCACATGTTGAATAATTCATGAGCTGTTTCCAGTATTTTTAGACTCAAAATGAGGCTGAGTGGCAGCCTGCGAACGGCTTCGAAGGAACAGACATTTTGGGAAATAATTCACTTGCATTATATCTTTTTAGAGATTTTTCATTTAACAAAAGATAATCAAACACCATTTATAAGCTTTTTCCCCCCAGGCCTTGTACCTGTATCGGGTTGTGTTGCTGGTTGTTCATTATTTCCAAACTAAAAGGTAATGGGAGGTTTTTCTTGACTGAAAACCAAAGTTTGGGTCAAAAGAGCAAACGTCCATTAGGCTGAAAGCTGCAGATTAAATGTCAGATTTTGTTTCCACTGCATTTGTTCTTATCCAATTAAAGTAAAAAAAAGCCCTAGAGCTAAAACTAACAACTATTCTGATGATTCTGTTATTGAAACGATCGATTGTTTGGTTCATAAAATGATATAAAAGGTAGTTCAGTGTTTACCAAAGCTGAAAATTCAACCTAAAAAGATTTGAGAAGCTGGAACCAAAGAATTTGGACATTTTCTTCTTAAAAAATGACTCCAATTGATCAATTGATTGTCAAAAATAGTTGCCAATTAATCTATTAGTTGATAACTAATCTAATCTCTGGCATTTCATTAATTTATCAATTATTAAAACGATTGATTAGTTGGATCATAAATGGTGTAAAATATTTTCAAAGCTGAAGATTCAACCTAAAATGTCTTTTTTTGTCCGAAACCCAAAGATCATCAGTTTATTATTATAGAGACTAAAGAAACCAGGAAATAATCAGAGAAGAGAAGCTGGAACCAGAGAATTTAGACATTTTCTTCTTAAAAAAATGACTCAAATTGATCAATCGATTGTCAAAATAGTTGACAATTAATCTATTAGTTGATAACTAATCAATGCCAAGAATTTGGACATTTTCTTCTTAAAAAATCGTTGACTTCAAAATCTTCGGAGATTAATGTAATAGACAACTAATTGATATCTTTGTACAATTTAAATTTATACAAATTTGAATAAAATATACAAATTTGACATAATTTCAGTAGAGCTGCAATGATAAGTTGATTAATCGATTAGTCGCGATTAATCAACAACCATTTAAACAATCGATTTGAGTAATTTTCAAGAAGAAAAATTCAAAATAGGGGATTAATGTGATAATTGGAAATTAATTGATTAATTGGCTAATTGTTGCAGCGTTAACGACCATTTTATATATATATACCATATCCTGTTTAATGGTGTATCATAGTTCTATTGTAGAAGACTAAAAGAAACCAGAAAATACGTGTTTGACATATTTCCCTGCTCTGATGGAATTTCAGTGTAATTCTCAGCGTTGGCATTGTGTTTTGAGGCTGTGACGTTTATTCGTGTGTACGTGTCTGCACACGTGCAACAGCCCACGTGCAACAGCATACGTGCACGTACCCGCCGGAGGCCGAGCGGCTGACATCAGTTCAGCTTAAACCTCAGTGACAGGTCAGAGTGACTCAGAGAACAAACAGCACGGGGGAACGACTGCAGCTTTTCAACCAGAGGTCGACACTCACATTCCGTTCTGGGCTAAAGGTCACGGGGGGTTTTATTTTATTTAGTTTTTTTTTCTCTCTCTCTAAGGTTTTGTCACGAAGCCAGAGAGGGGGTATTGTCTGCTTCAGGTTTACGTAACATAACACTGGCTGTAATTTTTGTACCGCTATGCCCTGCAGCGTTTTTAAAAAAGTAAAAGGTGCATGGTCTCCAGCCCGGTTGGAGAGGTATTATAGGGTCGATGCAATCTGTGTTTTTCACTGCGATAGTTTCGTTACCAGGTGACTGTGACCTAGATTCATTATAAACCCTAATGTCTCACTAATTATAGCAACTGAGCATAATCCTAGTTTCAGGTTATTAGTAGCAAGGGCTGCAACTAACAGCTATTCTGATGATTTATCTAATACTGAAATGATTAATCGATTAGTTTGGTTCATAAAATGTTGTTTCCTGAAGCTAAATATTTATTTTTTATCCAGACCAACAGTCCACAACTCAAAGATCATCAGTTTACTACAAAATATCTACTACTGTTTACATTTTCTTCTTAAAATGACTCAAATCCAATAATCAAATATCAAAATAGTTGGTGATTAATATGATAGTTGGCAACTAATTGATTAATCGTTACAATTAGTTAAAATTCATCAATAATTCCCTCTGTAAAAAACTTTGCTGACCATGTCAACAAATGGGAACAATCATTTTTAACCTGGTTACCTTGGCAACTAATTGATTGATTGACTAATTGTTGCAGCTCTAATTATTTGCTTCATAAAATAGTGTAAAATGTTAAAGATTCAACCCAAAATGTCCACAACCCAAAGATCATCAGTTAAGACTAAAGAAACCGTGAATAATCAGAGAAGAGAAGCTGGACAATTCAACAAAATACTTGGCAACTAATCGATTAATTGACTAGTCATTGGAGTTCTAGTTGATATAATCAGTCATGAATATAGTATTCAGATACTTTCCTCAAGTAACGGTATACTTTCACCTAAAAATACTCATATGCGAGTAAAAGAACAGCAAAATGTACTGAAAGTATCCAAAGTAAAAGTCCTACAGGATTTGATTTGATGTCTTTCAACATCAGACCTGCAGAACTCTGTCAGAGTCATTTCTCCAGATAAATATGTGACATGACGGTTGATGTTTTTGTGATTCCTTGTGACTCCGGGACTCTGTTCTGTGGCTGAAGTTCAAAGCTGTAACTTGGGGGGTTCGGTGCAGGCTATTTGCTGGAGGAGGAGGCTGCTGCTCTTTGTTGCCGGGTGTTTTCTGAGTCTCAGGACGTTTCACCGTCAACAAACCACAAATATTCAGTTTTCTAAAGAAACATCAAAAGGCTGAACCCGACGCTGTTGAGATTTGTTTTATTTTTATCTCCCGATTTAATCAAATCATTAAAATCCTGCTCCTGAATCACAAGAAGTGATGTATAAATAGCTGCGGTTTTACAGATTAAAGTCAAACTTTTCAAAGTCAAACTGTCCAGGTTGGTACGGCAGCGTTTTGTAATTCCAACAATTTGGTTTTGTTTTTTTTGACAAAAACACAAAAGAGAGCAAAGTAGTTTCAAGGTCTGATGAACAAACAAAAAAAATAGGAAATGGATCAGTAAAAGCAGATTGATTTTCCTCCTGTTTTTTTCGTGAGGCACTTAAGAAAACATCTCTGCTTCAAGCCTTTTCAGCAGGTTTCATTAATAAATCTGTTGTGAACCTGCTGCAAAGTTTCTTCTTACTATAATAACTAGTAAAGCTAACAGGAACTAGCTATGGCTGTGCAGTTGGTTTATCTGTTGGATTCTTTCTTTCTTTTATTGAGGAGTCAAACTCATTGTAGTTCAGTCAACATATGATTTCAGTGGGTTGGTCCAGTAAAAATAAACCGCTAATATAGATAACACCTATATTTACAGAACAATACACACATCATAAACATTTACACGATTAATTAACCTTCAATTTACGAACCAGAACAGATGACATGAAAAAAGTGTTATTTCAAATGCCTGACGCCTGTTGTTCTATATTTAGTCATCACCGATCAATATTCAATGTTTTCAATCATTAGCGTTTAAATATCAAAACTGGAAATAGGAATGATATGCATGTTTGACTTCTTTGCGCAAAATGAAGCCTTTTTGCCCTTTAAATGTTCCCCAAAAGTCACTATCAATGAATCAATCTTTATTTACACTAAAAAGACCACACCTGGTAAAAAAAAATTATAATTTATGGTCTTTTCCATCAATATTTGTAGTTAAATGTCTCTGTCGCCTCTTGGAAAATTGAAACTCCAACAGGAAGTCGGCCATCTTGGATCAACGCCAACAGGAAGTCGGCCATCTTCAATCATTTAACAGAATTTTGAACATTTTTGCAGATTTTCACATAAACTAGTTATTGGTATTTCATCACAGTGACTTCAAATTCTCTCTGAATCATCTTCAGTCGTCGTAGATGAAAAATTATCTGAAGCTTTTTTATCTGCGTTATTCCTGGTTGCCATGACGACACCTTTAACTTCCATCTCGTCTCGCCGTGAAACAGGAAGTCGCTGTAACTTTGGCAGATTTTGTCCAATCAGCAGCAAACGTCTCCTGCTTCATCAGTGATCCTGACTCACCTGAACACCTGTAGCACCACCTAGTGACACAGGAAGTGAACTACACTCATATGTCTGATGTGAAAAAGCCATGAAAACTCAAGCTGTGTAACAGTAAATATAATAATAAATCACTACTTATTCATGTCTATTTTTCTGTCACATGTGACTTTAGCTTCAACCTTATCTGTATTATAATATAAATATTAACAAAATCCAATAATATCCCAAAAAGGTTCTATTTCAAGCTTACATTTTGACCTATTTCTGCCTGAAGTCAAGGATCCATCGTTTCAAAAACTGCCAAGAATTTTAAAGCTGCAACTGTTTTAATTGCATCTCTTAACGAGCATAGCGACAGTAACTAAAGGGGCGGGGCTAACAGATCAATTACACTAGAAGAGGAGCGTTTGATTCCTTTAAACTTTGCTCCTGTGCTTCTACTTAATGACATTTCGTTGCTACAGTAGCCGTGCTGACAGGAAATAGCTGGTAGGTGAACACAGATTCACAGGTGCTGCACCTAAATAGAACAGAAGCTTCATTAACGTCATTAGTAACACCTGCGATGACCCAATATTTCATGTCAACGCGGCTGCCGGGAAAACCAGGTCTATTGTGTCTTCAGGTATTTTCTGAGCCCACATTTCTATTTGCATCTTACTCACTTTGTTGTTTGAAGTCAGTTTTACCTTCATCTCACTTAATCCTCCGGTTTTACAGAATATTTTCAAGGCTTTGAAAATGTTTGGCGCAGAAACGTGTGTTTGAGGTGCAGCAGTGGAGTGATGGTTCAACTCGACTCTCTTTCAAAGTTGTGATGAGATGTGACAGTTTTAGAGGAGGTTCACTGGTCATTATCTCCAAACTCAAAGATTTCTCACTTGTAAGTAAGTTTGTTCTTGTCTGAAAACTGAAGTTCGGTTCAAAAGAAACGTAAAAGCTGCAGACGAATAATAATATATATCAGTTTTTGCAATTACAGTCAAATAGTTACTTGTCTGCAGTGGAGCTGCAACTAATGACCACTAATGATTAATCAATTAGTTGTTTGGTTCATTATATGGTGTAAAATGTGGATCAGTGTTTTCAAAGCTTAAGATTCAACCTAAAATGTCTTATTTTGTCCAGATCAACAGTCCACAACCTAAAGATTATCAGTTTACTGTTATAGAGACTAAAGAAACCAGGAAATAATCAGAATTTCGATATTTTCTTCGTAAAAATAACTCTAATTGATTATCAAAAATCAAAACACTTGATGTAAATGTCATCTAAAAATACTCAATTACAAGAAAAAATACCAGGAAATAATCAGATTCTTCTTAAGAAATGACTCACATTGATTAATTGATTTTCAAAATAATTGGTGATTTATGATGAGGAATAAAGCAGAAGGCAACTAATCAATTATCGAAACTGGTGTTTACTGGGGTTGACTGATGTTTATTGATGTTTACTGGTGTTTATTGGTGTTTACTGGTGTTTACTGGGGTTGACTGGTGTTTATTGGTGTTTACTGGTGTTTATTGATGTTTACTGGTGTTTATTGATGTTTACTGGTGTTTATTGGTGTTAACTGGTGTTTACTGGGGTTGACTGGTGTTTATTGGTGTTTACTGGTGTTTATTGATGTTTACTGGTGTTTATTGATGTTTACTGGTGTTTATTGATGTTTACTGGCATTAACTGGTGTTAACTGGTGTTAACTTGTGTTCTTTTGGAATTAACTGGCGTTAACTGGTGTTTATTGGTGTTTACTGGCAGTAACTGGTGTTTACTTGTGTTCTTTTGGTCTTAACTGGTGTTTAGTTGCATTAACTGGTGTTAAATGGTGTTTACTTGTGTTCTTTTGGAATCAACTGGCGTTAATTGGTGTACAGTATATATAAGCCAGAGCTGCAACAATGCAGCTCTGGCTTATATATACTGTATGTATATATATATATATATGTATGTATATATATATATATATATATATATATATATATATGTGTGTGTGTATGTATGGAAATCATGCAAACATTTTGTATATTTATCAAAAGGGTAAAAGTACAGTCTGTTCTTAAAGTGAAACTTAAAACACTGGATTATAAAAATAGCTGGTGAATAACATGATATTAATATTAATATTCCATATCAATGCGGCTGCTGGGGAAAACAAAGTCTATTGTATCTGCAGATATTTTCTCTACATTCATATTTGCATCTCACTCGAACACAAACTTCCAAACACATTCTTCTTCTCTTATAAACTCAGATTTTCTGTTTGAAGTCGGTTTCACCTTCATCTCACTTAATCCTCTCGCTTCCCACAAACCGGAAGAAATACAGAACACTCTCGATCCTTTGAAAATGTTTAGCGCAGAATGGCGTTTTTAAGGCGAAGGAGTGGAGTGGTTGTTCACCTCGAGTCTCTCAGGGTTTCAAAGTCATGATAAGATGTGACAGCGAGGATTTTATATTTTAAAAGCGAGCTTCCACCCGCTCGCCTATCTCCTCGGTGGCATTTCGCAGGCGATATAACAGAGAATCAATTATAAGTACACAGATACGCCAAAGGTTCAGTCTGTAAAATGATGTTTTTTTGACAGTTTGACGACATGATGGCGGTAAATAAGCTCCGTATGTTGTTTTTTCTTCTTCTTTCTGAGCCAAAAACAGCTTCCCCCCCCCCGAGGCAAAACGGCTGCATGTTAAGATAAAGGGAAGTGAACAGGCTGCAGAATGTGGAATTAGACTCATGAAAAGAAAGAAACAACAATAATCACAGTCGATATTGGGCTGAACTTATCAGACCACGACAGTGAGATCACACAAACATCAAGAGAATGGTGAGAAGTTATCAACATGAGAGTTTTCCTGTGGGATAAAATATCTTTTATTCAGTTATTACTCAAAATACCTGTTTAAAATGTGTTAAAATCAGATTTTATACGTCTTTTAAAGTCTTTTAAAGCCTCTGAGGTTGTAACGTTCTGTAATTTAGAATTAGTTGCGTATTACAACACAGTGACATAACATAATGATTTAAAGTGTAAATTACTGCACAGCTGCACACCAGTTAGTGTTGTCTGGTGTTAACTGATTAAACAGTGACTGTGTTAACTGGTGTTAACAGGTTTTAATGGTGATAACTGTTATTTACTTGTGTTTATTGGCGTTAGCTGGTATTAACTGGTGTTAACTGGTATTGGTGTTTACTGGCATTTACTGCTGTTAACTGGTTTTAATGGTGTTAAGTGGCATGTTCTTTTGGTATTAACTGGTGTTAACTGGTATTAATTGGTGTTTACTGGTGTTAAGTGGTGTTTACTGGCATTAACTGGCATTTACTGGTGTTTAAGAGTCTTCTTCTGGTGTTAACTGGTGTTTACTGCCATTTACTTGTGTTTACTTGTGTTATTTCAGTGTTAACTGGCATTAATTTTAGTTCTTTTGGTATTAACTGTTAGTTTGGTATTAACTTACTTGGTATTAGCTTACTGGCATTTACTCATGTTAACTGGTCTTAACTTTTGTTGTGTTGTCTTAACTTTTGTGCTTGTGTTGTGTTTAATGGTGTTAACTGGTGTTTACTGGTGTTAACTGGTGTTTACTGGTGTTAACTGGTGTTTACTGGTGTTAACTGATGTTTAATGGTGTTAACTGATGTTTAATGGTGTTAACTGGTGTTTACTGGTGTTAACTGGTGTTTAATGGTGTTAACTGATGTTTAATGGTGTTAACTGATGTTTAATGGTGTTAACTGGTGTTTACTGGTGTTAACTGGGATTAACTGGTGTTAACTGGTGTTTACTTGTGTTTTTTGGTGTTAACTGATGTTTACTTGTGTTCTTTTGGTATTAACCAGTGTTAACTGGTGTTAACTGGTTTTAATGGTGTTGAGTGGCATTGAGTTTATTGGCATTAGCTGGTGTTAACTGGCATTTACTCATGTTCTTTTGGTATTAACTGGTGTTTACTGGCGTTAACTGGTGTTTACTGGCATTTACTTGTGTTTACTTGTGACATTTTGGTGTTAACTGACATTAACTTGAGTTCTTTTGGTATTAACTGTTGCTTACTGGCATTTATTGGTGTTAACTGATGTTGACTTTTGTTCTTTTGATATTAACTGGCGTTAACTGGTGTTAACTGCTGTTAACTGGGGTTTAATGGTGTTAACTGGTGTTATCTGGTGTTTACTTGTGTTTATTGGTGTTAACTGGTGTTTACTTGTGTTTATTGGTGTTAACTGGGGTTTAATGGTGTTAACTGGGGTTAACTGGTGTTTATTGGTGTTAACTGGGGTTTAATGGTGTTAACTAGTGTTAACTGGTGTTTATTGGTGTTAACTGGGGTTTAATGGTGTTAACTGGTGTTTACTTGTGTTTATTGGTGTTAACTGGGGTTTAATGGTGTTAACTGGTGTTTACTTGTGTTTATTGGTGTTAACTGGTGTTTACTTGTGTTTATTGGTGTTAACTGGGGTTTAATGGTGTTAACTGGGGTTAACTGGTGTTTATTGGTGTTAACTGGGGTTTAATGGTGTTAACTGGTGTTAACTGGTGTTTATTGGTGTTAACTGGGGTTTAATGGTGTTAACTGGTGTTTACTTGTGTTTATTGGTGTTAACTGGGGTTTAATGGTGTTAATTGGTGTTAACTGGTGTTTACTTGTGTTTATTGGTGTTAACTGGGGTTTAATGGTGTTAACTGGGGTTAACTGGTGTTAACTGGGGTTTAATGGTGTTAACTCGTGTTGTGTTTATTGGTGTTAACTGGTGTTTACTTGTGTTTATTGATTTTAACTGGTGTTTACTGCTGTTAACTGGTGTTTAATGGTGTTAACTGGTGTTAACTTCTGTTCTTTTGGTATTGACTGGCCTCAATGGTTGATCAGAAGCAATTTAAAACACAAACAGAAAAGACCAGACGAACTGTGTAATAACTGTGTTGAACATTCAATTAAGACAATTTAAAATAATTTAACCAGTTGCTATGACGACCATGGACGGTTCTGCTGAAAGTCACTAGTTACTGCAGGTAAAATAGTCGTCTACATTGTCAAAAGGAGTCGACTATCATAATATTAATGTTTCTATTATATATTATTATTATTATTTATCTAACCAACAGTTAAGCAGCAAGAAAACAACTAAACCAAAAAGTTTCCTCTGTGTTTGTGAGTGTTTAACCTCAGACTCAGCTCCTACTGACCCACTGATGGATCGGTTGTTTGGCCTCGTTCACTCTTTTTATACATAATTGAACAATAATAGGATATTGATCAGTGATAATAACCCTTGTATCAAACAGACTTTGTGTCTCGTTGGGAGTTTTTCAGCATCTGTGATGTGTCAGTTTCAGCTAAAACACCAATAAATGTTTTCTCAGATCAGTGGAGCAACGAGAACAATTAAAGCTTCTAAGCAACTGATGTTCATTTAATGACAAGTTAAAATACTCTGGCTAATGCATATGTGTGTGTGTGTGTGTGTGTGTGTGTGTGTGTGTGTGTGTGTGTGTGTGTGTGTGTGTGTGTGTGTGTGTGTGTATATATATATATATATATATATACTGTTACTGTTGTTGTGAGAAGTATATATACATACACTCATAATAATTTATTGATATTTAGATATTTTTTTCCTATTTGTTCTGAATTTCAATGGAATCAGTAAAAGTTTCCTTTGATGTTACTAATAATGAATGAGAAGAAACAATATTTTCATTAGTTTATTATTTATTAACCCAAAAATGTCTGAAAGTGTCCTTGGAGACTTATTGTTTGGAGACTTATTGATTGTTCAGAGACTTATTGATCGTTCAGGGACTAATTGATAGTTCCAAGACTAAATGATAATTCTGAGACTTACTGATCATTCAGAGACTTATTGATCGTACGGAAACTTCTCAATCATTTGGAGACAAATTGATAGTTCCGAGACTTATTCATCGTTTGAAGACTTATTGATTGTTTGGAGACTAATTAATTGTTCTGAAACTTATTGATTGTTCAGAAACTTACTCATCTTTCTGAGACTTATTGATAGTTCAGTGACCTATTGATAGATCAGAGATTTATTGATAGATCAGAGACTTATTGATAGATCAGAGACTTATTGATAGATCAGAGACTTATTGATAGATCGGTGACCTATTGATAGATCAGAGACTTATTGATAGATCGGTGACCTATTGATAGATCAGAGACTTATTGATAGATCAGAGACTTATTGATAGATCAGAGACTTATTGATAGATCGGTGACCTATTGATAGATCATAGACTTATTGATAGATCAGAGACTAATTGATAGATCGGAGACTAATTGATAGATCAGAGACTTATTGATAGATCATAGACTTATTCATAGATCAGAGACTAATTGATAGATCGGAGACTAATTGATTAATCAGAGCCTTATTGATCATTCTGGGTTGTTGTTAAAGTCACTCATTTCCTGACTGAATAAACGCAGCTGCTTTATTTTCTTTGTATTTTCCTGTCTGGGTTTGACATCCTGAGGCAGGAGGACGCAGCGTCTCGCGGCCTTTGTATTTTATTTTATTTCATTTATCAGTAGTATCATTCAGAGACGGACAGAGGACGCTGCTTCCTGTATAAATGACGGCGTGGTGCCGTCAGGCCTCAACCCGACGCTGCTGCAGTGGCGTTTTGCGGCGATGACAAATGTGGAAGGACAGACATTAGCCCTGGGTGCAGCTCGCAGCTCCTGGCCGATAATGGATTCACCTCCACGCCATCATCACCTTCTATTAGAGCTCAGGACACAATCAATAGTTTCCTAAATGCAGCCCAACCATTCATCATAAGCGGCTTGGCTCCGTCCACCTGCTTCCTGCCTCCTCACCTTCACAAAACCACTGTTTGTGGCAGATTTGTGTAATGACGCCTAAAATATAAAGATCTTTCCGCCAGATAATCTTAACTGACACGGGATCATTTCTCACTTTTTATTTTTTTTATTTTAAAACCCACAGGGACACATTCAACGTGAGAGAAAACACAAAACCTTTGACCGAAATCTGACCCTGGAAGACTTGTTTCTGCAGGAGATGAAATATTAAAGCAGCAGGAGACGCTTCTACATGAAAGTGGCTTTTATGAGGATTTAATAAATCCAGGAGACAAATACTGTGTGGGTGATTAAGGAATTAGAGTCAAAATTAATTTTCCGTTCAGTTTCATATATATATATATATATATATATATATATATATATATATATATATATAGTTCATCTTCAGTACAGATATTGTGGTTTTAGAAAAACGTGTTTATAGTGACAGAACTATATTTGACTTATGATTTACTATGATATTAAACAATAAAAATAGCCATTAGTTGCAGCTCTATTAATCTATTAATTTAACTTTACAAATTAATATTATGATGAATATGCACTTTTTGAATAGTATAATATAATGGTGACAGAACTATTTTACTTATTTGCTTAATTTCTCATTAGAAATATTTACCCTGATTTTTCGATCACAATTAGAAAAGCACAACTTTCACTATGTGCTTTTATTGTGAAATTCTTCATTCATGCACATAAAACATTGTCAGCCCTCAGACCAAACCTTCCTCTTTTTTTTTAAATTAAATATAACTCATTTACAAATAACATTACTTAAGGTGATGATTCTAAACAATAACAATCAATATAGTTGTTAGTTGCAGCTTTACTTTCACTATGTATGGATTTTTAAATTTATTTATTTAGGAAATTCTTTATTCATAACCAAATTTTCAGCCTCCAGACCAAACTTTTCAATTTTTTTTAATTGAATATATCTCATTTTACATATTTTTTTTGATAGAATGTGACATTATTTTAAAATAATTAAAATATATAGCTCTATTTTCACTATATAGTGATTTTTTTCTAATTTCAGAAGGGAAATTATTAATTCAAAACATAATTTCTCATGTTCTCTTATTTTTTTTTTATGTTATACTGCTTGTTTTTGTGTTTCTAATCAAAATCACCATAATTCTAAACATTAACAATCAATATAGTCATTAGTTACAGCTCTACTTTTAATATGTAGTAAATTCATTTTGCTTTATTCTGAAATTCTTCATCCATAACGTAATTCTCCGCCTCCAGATCAACATTTCCTCTTTTTTTGATTGAATATAACTCACTTTACAAATCTCCAACATTAAGAATAAGGAGAATTTTGCAGTTTTTAGACAGATATGACAGTTTCATTCTTGATTTTTTGTTTCTCATCAAAAACATTTAACATGATTCTAAACATTTAATAATCAATATCATCATTAATTGCAGCTCTTTTACCTTTAGTAGTGATTTGTTTAAATTTTAATCAGGGACTTTTCAGCCTTCGGACGAAACTTCCCTTGTTTTTCATTGACTATAATTCACATTATAAATCTCTCACATTAATTAAAAATAAGAAGAATACGCAATATTTTGATAGCTATGAAAAATGGTGACAAAAATTTAACATTGTTGTTGCTGCTCTACTTTTCATATATAGTGAATTTGTTTTATTCTATTAGGGAAATTGTTCATTCATGACCAAACTAATAAGAATAATATGCTTCTATTAGGCTTTTTAATGTTTTATCAACATTTTTCACCATGATTCTAAACATTAACAATCAATAGAGTCATTAGTTGCAGCTTTAATATGTAGGGAATTAATTTTATTTTAATTCATTAGGAATAAGAAGATATTCTTCTATTATGCTTGTTTTTTGTTTCTGATTCCAAATATTCCCCATGATTCTGAACATTAACGACCACACGCTGCAGAGACCGTTTTTTCGCCGTAAAACGAGACGTCGCTGCCGCTTTTGAATTTATTGCCGGTCACGGTTCGGTGATTCCTAAATACGATGTTGATGAACGACTCGACGTCAACGCGCCGAAACTCAAAGAGCCGTAAAGCCGGGCTCGGTTTAATTCCTGGAGCAGGAATCCAGCCTCAGATCCCTCAGCGTGGAGCCCTGTGGAGTCCAGCAGCAGCAGCAGCAGCAGCATCAGGACACATGGCTGCAGAGACATGATTAATTGCTGCAATAAAGCTCATTACGGAGATTAAGTAGGAGTTACAGGAGCATTATTGATCACTGTCCTTTAAATAACCTTAAAGTTGCTTGTTTGGGCATGTTTGTATGACGCTGGTCAATGCAGAGGGCAGAACGGCAGGAAGAAAGAACTCGATGAGCTGTTGTTCCGAGACATTAAGGTCTGATATAAAATCAGCTGTTTGCTGGAGTGGAACCTGTTTACATGAGGCAGGGAGAGAAGGTCGATGTCGTCTGGGACGCACGTGATGCTGTAACATAGCCATAAAACTGCATATATACTGACTTTTTATGGTTTTATGTTGTTCATATACTGTCAGGGTGTCGTATCTGAGCTTAAATGGTCATTAGAGCTGCAAAGATTAGTCGATTATTACATTAATCTCCAACTATTTTCATAATCGATTAATGGATTTGGGTCATTTTGAAGAAGAAAATGTCCAAATTCTCTGGTTCCAGCTGAGTTTTAAGCAGATTCTCTTTAATGCTGTTGTAGTTAAAATCTCCTCTACATGACATCACTTCCTGTTTATTAATAATAATGATGATTAACTTTATTTCAGACAGAAATGCAGCTCAAATGCTTCACAACAGACATGAAATAAACATGAAAACATGTTAATAAAAACAGATGAGCATTAGAGTTGCAGCGATTAATCGATTAGTTGTCAATTATTACATTAAATGAGAATTAGTTTGATAATCAATCGATTTGAGTCATTTCCAAATTTTCAGCTTCACAAATCTGATTATTTTCTAGGAGACATAAATGTCAAACTGCTTCACAACAGGCATGAAATACACATGGAAACATTAAAAACCTGTAAAAAAAAAACATAAAGGTGAGCATTAAAGTTGTGATTAGTCGATTAATCAATTAGTTCCCAACTATCACATTAATCTGCAACTATTTTTTAATTGATTTGAGTCATTTTTAAGTAGAAAATGTCTAAATTCTCTGGTTCCAGCTTCTCTTCTCTGATTGTTTCCTGGTTTCTTTAGTCTCTATAATAATAAACTGATGATCTTTGGGTTGTGGACTGTTGGTTTGGTCTAGAGCTACATAATTAGTTGATTAATCAATTAGTTTCTTAATTAGCTTTCAAAATATCGACCAATCAGGTCATTTTTCTTCAATAGCTTCCTCTTCTTTTCAGAATCCAGTTTCCCATCTGCTTCTAATACTCAGAAAATAGTTCCACATAGAGATGATTAAATGATTAGTCAAATAATTGATAAGCGGCAAACTATCTCATTAATCTGCAACTATTTTTTAATTGATTTGAATCATTTTTAATTAGAAAACGTCCAAATTCTCTGGTTCCAGCTTCTCTTCTCTGATTATTTATTTATTGTTTCTTTAGTCTCTATAATAAACTGATGATCTTTGGGTTGTGGACAAAAAAAAGACATTTCCAGCTTTGGAATTTGCATTTTACACCATTTTATGAAGCAAATAACTAATTAGAGCTGCAACAACTAGTCAATTAATCGATTAGTTGCCAAGGTTACCAGGTTAAAAACGCTTGTTCCAATTTGTTGACATGTTGAGAAAAAAGCTCTATTGATGAATTTTATCACTTGAGGAATCTGAAAAAGTTGTAACGATTAATCACTGTTTTGATAATCAACGTCATTATTTGCCCTAAAAGTCAATGAATAATTAAGACATAACATAGACGTAAGCAGTTTATGGATGGACGGACCTTAAATATAGATAATTTACAGCTTAAAATACTATTCTATCATCAGGAGTAAAATGACTCATGATACCGGCTGTTAAGATGTTCCCATTCACAGACTGAAGGGTCACAGCTGGAAACTGTAATGCAGGTTTTATAATCCTGAGACCAGGATTAATTCCGATGCTCTTCCCCTCGTGATACCGTACGTCCTCTGCTCCAGGCTGTGTAATGAAGTTTAAAAAAAAAAAATAAAAATAATTCCCCAAACTCTTAACCAGAACCTCTCAGCACAAAATACCTCTGGCTCTCCAGATAAGTCAAGGGCAGAGAGTAGAACTGGGGCCATATTTAGTCCTTCTCCAGGCTCCTCCAGCTCCACTAATCTCCAGGTGAGGAGGAGCTCGTCCACCGGAGTTTGGGATCCAGCGATAAGCAGATTCATTGACACTGGACACTCTGGCATCATTCCATTCCCGGGCCTATTATACCTTATTGATCGCTGCTCCGGTTGCTTTTTCTAAATCCCACGACACAAATAAGTCTTTGAGTCAGAAAGTCTCTAAAAAATAAAAAAAACAGGCCAGCTGCCAGCGACAGAATCGGCCCCGAGCATCATCACAGATATTTTAGCGCAGTAATTAAACTCCCCCCATCGTGCCGTATCCCCATTAACTCCACTTTTGATCACCCGGCAGCTTGATATGTGGAGTGGGTGGTTTTCAGAGAGCGTGCAAAATGCGAATTTTGTCCAGAGATGAAACATCCAGGAAACATCAAGGAGGCTGATTTGTTTAAACTGCTGCATCCTCGTCCTCATTTACTTCCTGTTTGATTGATAAAAAACAAGCTGCACTTAACACCGACGTCTCCACCTTCCGGCTTTCACTCCTGAATATGTTATTTTTTTTTATTTCGTTTTATTTAACCAAAACAGCAAACTATGTCTTGCATGAAATTAAAACAATGGGGCTTGCACAGTTGAGCAAATGGTAAATGGAGGGGGAAATAGCTGCCTGAGAGGCCCTTTGTCATCACAAGAAAATGACAGAGAAATGAAGAGAAAAACCCGTGGAACGATGCAACGTGACAAACTGAATGTGCAGATTTTACAGGGAAAAAACAAACTGGAGACCGAGGAGTTACAGATTGCATTAAAAAAAAAGAGCATTTTACATGATTTAAGGCTGGAACGTGTGCAGAGATTCGTCTTTGAATGAATAAAGTTAACGAGACGTCAGACGGAGGAGAGAGAAAAGTGTCCTGAGCAGAAACTTCTGACCCGTGACCATATCCGACTGAACCGTTTTAACACGGATCCACAAAAACCTTCCATTCATAGTCAGAGACGACGTTTCCAACCAGCGACCTCTGACCTCCACCTGCTGTCTGGCATAAAATATAGAAACATCACTCAGAATATGAATCAGACTGCATTTAAAGGGCCCATTCTGCCATTTCTCCGGTTTAATATTATGATTTCCATGGTTTCTTGGTAAAAATATGCATGTTTTTATGGTCTAAAAGTATTTAGTTCCACCTGTAGCAGCAATACAGTCGCCTTCTATCACACTAGACATGGAATGGTGGGAAAATCCAAACGATTCGTAGATTAGTTGTTTGTTTCTCTTCCGGTTTGAGAAGCTAAAAATAGAGAATTTGGTCACTTTCTTCTTAAAAATGATTAAAATCGAATCGATTATCAAAATAGTTTGTGATTAATGTAAAAGTTGGTGACTAACTGATTAATTGTTGCTCTAAAAAGGCTCTAAAAATACAGTATTCCCCCTGAAATGTGGCAAAATGAAGTGTAAACTAATTCTGATTCTATTCTTGTTGATTAATCAATCGATTATTGAAACGATCAATGGATTAGTTGATTGGTTCATAAAACCAAAATGTAAAATGTGGATCAGTGTTTTCCTCAAAGCTGAAGATCAGTTTATTATTATAGAGACTAAAAAACCAGGAAATAACCAGAGAAGAAGCTGGAACCAGAGAATTTGGACATTTTCTAATTGAAAATGACTCAAATCAGTTAATCAGTGATCAAAATAATTGGTGATTAATCGATTAATCGACTAATTACTGCAACTCTATTGCTTGTCTATGTTTTTCTTCACGTTTCCATGTTTATTTCATGTCTGTTGTGAAGTATATTCCATTTCTGTATGTCTATAATTAACTTTATACAGATTGAGTTTATTATATAAACCAATATTCCAGTTTTGAGCCAACAATTGCTTTGTTTTCTACACTAATGATGGAATATCATGTAGAAACAACATGAAACACACATATCTATCATTTTATTCCTGAAGATATATATAATTTTAAGTAATTATCTAACATGCTCCACTCATTTTCCTCATGTCTTGTACCACATGCAAATACTGCTTCATCTTTTAGTTATATAAATGCTACTAACGATGAAATTACTCAAATCAATTAATCGTTAGCTGTCATTAAATGTACCAATTGACAAATAATCAAATAATCGACAAATCCCTGCAACTTTAATGCTCTTTACGTTTTTCTCAACAAGTTTTCATGCATTTCTTTATTATATAAACCTGTGTAACAGATGTTAAGCCATAAATTGACCATTTTTCTACGTAAAAAGAACCTGTTAACTGTTCATAAACATATCTAAGATGTATTTTACCCCTGAAGACATGATTCCTCTAATGAATTTCAGAGAAGAGAAGCTGGAATCAGAGGATTTTGACATTTTCTAGTTAAAATAGTTGATGATTAATGTAATTAATCAATTAATTGTTACAGATTTTAATAATGAACAGATTACTCAACTATAAAATTCAGTTTGCATGATTTACAGTAATGTAGAGCTGAAGTTAATGACTATTTTATAGTCGATTAATCGATCGATTATTTTTATATTGATTAATCGATTAGTTGTTTGGTTCATAAATTGGTGTAAAATTCCCTTTGACTTTGTACAATGTTGTAGTAGGAAAATAATCAGAGAAGAGAAGCTGGAACCAGAAAATCTGGACATTTTCTTCTTAAATAAATGACTCAAATCAATTAATTGATTATGAAATTAATATCATAATCAATTAATTGACTAATCCCTGCAGCTTTAATGCTCTTCTTTGTGTTTTTCTTACCATTTTTTTAAGTTTTCACGTCTGAGCTGCATTTCTTTATCATACAAACCTGCTATGTTAACCATTCATAAACATCTTCCTCTAATGAATTTCCAGTATTAAACTCTAAGTCTGTCTCTGCTGTTTCCGTGCAGCACATGTATGAGCTGGCCATGCGTCCCTGAGCCTGTTCCATAGCTGTGAAGTGGTGAAACCCTCCTGGTTGGTCTAGATAAGACCTGAACATGCACCCCGCTATTCTCTTGTCTCGCTGACATGCTCAGAACGCCCCCGTCCCCGTGCAGAGCGTGACATGTGCAGCCCGGAATTATTACCGCGATAGGAACAGCTCCTTCTTTTTATATTCAGGGACGTGACGAACATGGCAAAACGCTGGTCGTCCTGGTTCTAAATGAGGTTTTTTCCTGCTCGGAGGGAGGCGGCGGCGGCTGAAACAAGGCGGGTTGAGGTTTGACTGACAGGTTAACAGGCGTCTGGAGGAGCAGGTGCTGATCTCCTGGACTGCTGGAGCCTGACCTGAACCGATGGGTCCTGATGGGTCCTGATGGGTCCTGATGGGTCCTGATGGGTCTGAGAATCCAGCAGAAAACAGCAGCATGATGTGTTTGTGTTGTTTAGCTTTTATAGAAGCGTTTTCTATGCAAATGCAACACAAAGTGTAAGTGATAAAACCTTAAATATCAACAGAAGCTGCAACAAACATGGACACAAACTCTCAGGATAAAAACATCATAAATATATATTATACAATGCAAAACACAATTATTATCTTTAAAGTATTTTCCTTCCATTCCAATAACCTTGAACTCATTCTGTATTCTAAACAGACCAGATGACTGATAATAGAAACACATCATCACAAAATTCACTTCAGAGCTGCAACCAACGACTATAAGGACAGAGTCAACTCATCCGATCATTGATTATTGAAATGATTAATCGATTAGATTCATAAAATGGTGTTAAACATGGATCAGTGTTTCCCAAAGCTGAAGATTCAACCTAAATCAGGAAGGCGGGTGGTCCATTAATCAATTAATGAAATGATTAATGATTATTCCTGCAAAGCTTGAGATTATAGCAGCAATACTTAAGATATAAAAGCTAAAACATGGCATCATAAATTATAATATTAAATATTTGAGGCTATATTAAATTATAAAAAGGACAAAATTATAAAAAACATGAATATTTCAGATGTTTTGAACAAACCAGAAGAGAAGCTGTATCTTTCTTCTGTAGTGTCTCAAATCGATTAATCACTTATTAAAAAGTTTAATTAATGTTAATTGGCTGCTAATCTATTAATCAACTAATGATCACAGCTCTTAAAAGAGAGAATATTTCCCTCTGCAATGTAGAAAAACGATGTATAATAGAGTAATAGAGCTGCAACTAACAACTATTATAATAATGGATTCATCTATTGATTATTAAAAGGATTAAATTATTATTTGTATGGTTCATAAAATGTTAAAAACCAGAGAAGAGAAGCTGGAACCAACCTTTAAAAATGACTCATCCATTTTTATCAATTATCAATATAGTTGTTGATTAATGTAATAATTGAAAACTAATCATTGCAGCGTTTTATGTCATTGACAGTTTATTTATTTAAATTGATTTTGTGCAAAAAACACTTAAACATGACTTATTTTCACATATATAATAAATAGTAGGAGGACGGGACTTTAGTGGTGATTAGAGTGTTGGATTTGTCAAAGATTAACAACTAAATTGATTTGATTGCATCAGCATTTTTTCTTCCATTGACTTCCATTACAATATATTCATATTTTGAATTAAAATAATTGGACGATTGTTAATTTTGATCAAGTAGAGAATCACACATTTTGATATGTCATCATTTTTTAGTGGTTGTTGGACATTTTTGCCATTTTTTGACAATGGATTTCAAAAATTCAACCAAAAAGAAGATAATTATCAATAAATCAAAAGAAAAGTTGACAAAAACATACAGGATATATATGGATATGTCATAAATCCATTGGTTTTAATAGAGATTATCCTAATATTCCTTTATTTTCCTCCAGAGAAACATAGTGCATTCAGGAGATATTCACAGCGCTTCACCTTTTCCACATTTTGTTATCTACTTATGTGATTTCTTATTTTTTAAATTTGTAATAAATTTGCAAAAATCCCCAAAGAAACCTCGTCGTTATGGGATGTTGTGTGTAGAATACAGAATTTGGAATAAGTCCGTAACTTAACAGAAAGTGTAAAAAGTGAAGCGCTGTGAACACGAACATGTTAGACCTGGTTTCACCTGTTAATTCATCACATCCACAGCTACATTCACATCTTGGTGAACACCTGTTCTATCAGAACTTACCTTGAGTCATAATTAGATCTACGGAGACTTCTGATCCCTCTACCTACACTCGTCCTTGGGAGGAAAAAAGAAAAAAAACCAACCTCTTGATAAATAAGCGTTGACGTGGGTATTGTAAGAGAAGTGGAAGCTGCCAGCTGTTTCATCCAGCCTCTGGAACTCGGCCTTTTGTCGACTGGCAGCTTTTTAGCGGCTGACTCTTAGACCTGGATAAGCAGCATCGACTGGTTCTTCAGACTACAGTTTACCAGCTGTGGATAAAAAGGGCTGCAGGATAATAAAGTTTCAGCCATTGATCGTCTATTCATACAGGAGGAGTTAACACGGGATCAATATTCACAAAATACAAAAGCTTTACATGACACACACGCACATATTTGGAGGTTTATTGTCAACGTGAAGCCGGGTAGGGGATAAGAGGATTTAAAAAAAAAAAAAAAAAGCGATTTAGCCAACAAAAGATGAGGGAAGAATAATACAATCTATTACGATTCCTTTGTGTCCCGTGAATAGAAGCTGGGAGATAATGGGAATATGATTCAAAACGGCTTTATCTTTACCACGAACATGTGGTGACATCAGAAACGTCAGGATGGAAGATGCTCAGTTAAATGAATAAATTTACATCGATTTAAAACAATTTAAACAGGATGATTAGTTTTATTTCATATTTTTAATGTGAAAAATAAAGATGTTTATGTTAAATCCTCAAAATTGGTGTTGCAATTAACTATTTTAATATTATTTGATTAATCTATTGATTAATCGATTAGTTGTTTGGTTAAGTGTCTCAAATCAATTAACAAAATAGTTGGCAATGAATGATTATATATTAATGTTAGTTGGCAACTAATCATTGCAATTCTAAAAAGAGACAATGAAGTAGTGAAGTAGAACTGCAACTAGTTGATAATCGATTAATCTAGCGATTAATAGAACGATTAATCAATTAGTTGTTTATAAAATGGTGTAAAATGTGGATCAGTGTTTCCTCAAAGCTGAAGATTCAACCTAAAATGTCTTTTATTGTCCACAACCCAAAGATCATCAGTTTATTATTATAGAAGAATAAAGAAACCAGGAAATAATTGATAGAATATCAAAAAAATTGGCAATGTAGTTGCAGTTAATTGGCAACTAATCGATTAATCGTTGTCTAAAGAGACAAAAAATCCCTTTGAAACGTAGTAAAATGAAGTATTATGAAGTAGTAGAGCTGCAACTAATCTATTGATTATAAAAATGATTAATCGATTAGTTGATTAATCCTTTATCAAAATAGTTGGCAACTAATCAATTAATCGTTGGAGCTCTGGTGCTTTTGAATAAAAGTTCATATCCCTAACTCCCTCTCTATGTCAATAAACTGAAACAAGCATTTTTAACCTCGTAACCATGGCAACTAATTGACTAATTGACTATTCTGTGCAGCTCTAATTCATAGAATGGTGTAAATGTTAAATGTTGGTGAATCAGCTGAGTCTGATGCTGAATTTCTATCAGATGATTATCATTCAGCAGAAGTCTTATGGTTTAATTATTTGAATAGAATCAATTAATCGATTAGTCGTTTGCTTCATTAAATGAAGATTCAACCTAAAATGTCTTTTTTTTGTCCACAACCCAAAGATCATCAGTTTATTATTATAGAGGAATAAAGAAACCAGGAAATAATCAGAGAAGAGAAGCTGGAACCAGAGAATTTGGACATTTTCGATTAATAAAGTAATCGTCAATTAATCGATTAATCGTATCAGACTAGATGTGTTTGGTCTGTTCAGCATTAATTTGACATTATTGAGTTAAAGCTTCATTCTGCAGCTTCATTGATATTATTGTAAAAGGTTCTAAGGAGGAAAAGTGTTCAGATGTTAATATTGATCAGGAAGGGAAGTGGTCGATTAATCGATTGATTATTGAAATGATTAATGATTTTTCCTACAAACTTTATAGCAGATAAACTTGTCAAGGTATTAAAGATGAAACATGGCTTCACAAATATCAAATATTGAGGCTTTATTCAATAATATAAAGCACTAAAACATGGAGATTTTACAGGTATGGGGAGCCATTCCACAACTAAAGCAGAAACTAATCAATATTCTGATTAACCTATTGATTATTTATACAATTAATTCATTAGTAGTTTAGACGTTTTCTCCTTAAAATAGACCTGAATCCATTAATCTATTATCAAAATACCATTTAATCGACTGATATATTGCAGTTTTCATGTTTATTTCATGTCTATTGTACATTTTTTATAAATGTTGCTCTATAAATAAAAGTGTATTATCATTAATAAACATAATTACATAATTACAACATATTACTACAACAGGGTGTAATTATTAGTAGAGTCTGCTTGACTATAAAATAAAATAATAAAAGGAAATGTATTCGGCTTATTTCTGTATTAGAAGATAATTTCCTGGTTTTATTTCTTGATTCCTTCACTTCACCATCTGGCAGCTTTAATACCAGATCTGTGCCAGAAACTGAACAGAACATAAAACAGTGTTTTCAGATGGTTTGACAGATGGAGGAAGTGAAGATGGAGGTCAAATAAAATCAAATTATTACTGTGGCATAAAGTTTAGTGATAAAAATATGATGTTTAGTCACTAATTACTGTATTAACCTTCTTCTGTAAATACACCATGTTATTTAAGGTTTTACAATGATGACGTGTGGATATTAAAGGGGCATAGTATGAAAAAAATGTCACTATTTCTGTGCTTTTATGGAAATATTTAGGAAATAAACACACTCATTCTGTATTGTTGCTGAAATCTGGATGAAAACAAGCTGTTTAGAAACTGCTCCTGTTGTGATGTCACAATGTGACATGTGAGGGGAGGGGTGGAGCCAGTTTTTTATTTATTTATTTTTAAATAAAACATAAAATCCACAGAATAAAACACCCAGAGTCAACTTATTTTAGCTAAAACACAGGAAGCTAACGCAGCATCGAAGCTAACGCAGCATCGAAGCTAACGCAGCATCTAAGCTAACGTTGGCAAACACAATGTGATGCGTTCAAGGTCTGGTTGGTACTGTTGGAAAATGGAGCTTTATGGTGATAAACTTGAATAGATGCAGATGTTTGGATGAGAAATGTTTGGTTTTCAGAAATATAAAGAACATAAAGTGTTGTTAAAGAGTCATTTTTCAGCACATTTTAACAATATTGTGATATATTTAGTCATCATGAGTCATCAAATCATGATTAGAGCTGCAACGATTAATTAATCAGCAGCTATTTTGATAATTTACTAATAGATTTAAGTCATTTCAAAGAAGAAAATGTCCAAATTCCACATTTTACACCATTTAATGAACCAAATCATTTCATTTATCAATAGATTAATCAACCATCACAATAATCTGAAGTCAATAATTTGATGTTGTGTGTAAACTGAGAAATTACCAATTTATAGAATAGAGGATTTCACAGGTAATGATTATTAAATCATTGTTTTTTTATGTAATTGAATTATTTTTAGTTGGTAAACAACACTGATATTCTCTTATAACACAGTTGTGATTGTTTTTCTTCATTTTATTAGATAAATTCTTCATTTATAAACTATTTTCTGCCTCCAGACCAACCTTTTCTCTGTCTGATTGAATAAAACTCACTTTACAAATCCCTCACAATAAATAAGAATAAGTAGAAGAAAAGATGAACTCCCTGACATCTAATGAAATCTATATGACAGAATTAATAATCTTTATAATAATAATATATGTTTTTACATCTTTGGGAAACTCTGATCCACATTTTACACCATTTAATGAACCAAACGACTAATCAATTAATTGTTTCTATTTGAATAATTAAACCATAAGTCAGATTTTCCCTCCAGTGCTTTACTCCACTGCTGCTGAATGATAATCAGCTGATAGAAATTCAGCATCAGACTCAGCTGATTCACACGCTGCTCACACTGCATTTAAGTGGGTTTCTCCACCTTTGACAACGAAATAGAGGGCAGACAATAAGGATAAACGGCAGGAAATTCAGCTGAGATGAGGACAGGACAGACACTCGACATTATGGACACATCCACTCAGACCTGGACCAGGTCTAATCAGGACTGGACCAGGTCTGGACCAGGTCTAAAACGGGTCTGCAGCAGATATTTATGTCTATATGTATTGCAAGCACATCAGGAATCAGAATTCCTGTTTTTTGCAGGAAATGAAAATAAAGGAAAGGACAATAAAGGTTTTCTTAACACTATTTATAATAGTATATATTTAAAATACCATATATTATTTATAGTACTATATATATATATATATATATATATATATATATATATATATATATATATAATAATGTTTATAACACTATATATAAAATACTAGTTGATAGCATGCGACATATATATATATATATATATATATATATATGTGTGTGTGTATATATATATATATATATACACATACATACACACATATATATATATATATATATATATATATATATATATATATATATATATATATATATATATGTATGTATATATATATATATATATATATATATATATATGTATATATATATATATATATATATGTATATATATATATATATATATATATGTATATATATATATATATATATATGTATATATATATATATATATATATGTATATATGTATATATGTATATATATATATATATATGTATATATATATATATATATATGTATATATGTATATATATATATATATATATATGTATATATGTATATATATATATATATATGTATATATATATATATGTATATATGTATATATATATATATATATGTATATATATATATATGTATATATGTATATATATATATATATATGTATATATATATATATGTATATATATATATATGTATATATGTATATATATATGTATATATGTATATATATATATATATGTATATATGTGTATATATATGTGTATGTGTATATATATGTGTATGTGTATATATATATATATATATACACATACACATATATATATGCTAAATAATATATATCATGCTAACGTTACACCGCTACATTTACATTAAATGAGTGACTTTTAGCAGGTAAATCACTTTTCTGTTTGACTCTATTGTGCTTTTATCAGTATATGAATTTTTAAACTGTTAATTCACACATTAAATACTCTGAGTAGTATATATATATATATATATATATATATATATATATATATATATATATATATATAAATATAT
The DNA here is from genome assembly GCA_030544235.1 of Lepturacanthus savala. Lineage (NCBI taxonomy): Eukaryota > Metazoa > Chordata > Actinopteri > Scombriformes > Trichiuridae > Lepturacanthus > Lepturacanthus savala. The sequence continues at coordinate 2,822,335 of CM060467.1, forward strand.
GATGTAAAGACGTGAACTGGCTGGTTGTAGTTTGGACGTAAAGTAAAGTCTTCAGGTCTTAAACTTCACTAAAAGCTGAACCGTTTCTCTTTAATCTTCCTGCAGGATTCACTGCAGACGTCAGACATCACTGATCCTCATCAACCAGGTAAGAAAAAGCTGCTTTTTCTTATTTTTTTTTATATAAAAATACGTTTTATGAGTCGACTTCTTGGCTTCATTCAGTCTGAATGAAGCCAAGAATTTCTGCAGCTTCATGAGGACGTTTATAACGTGTTTTATTACATATATATATATGTTGGTATTGTGTCTGTGGCTGTTTCTGTCTGTTTGGCCCATCATATTTTGCATATACTGTCATTTATGGCCTGAACATACTGTGTTTTATTCATTATTTATTTACCCGGCTGTTGTTGTTGTTTATATTGACAACATGTCTGTCATTTTGCTGCTTGTTTGACTCTTTTCATCAGATTCTTGTTGCTGTCGTTCACATTAATGTAGAAATGTGGTGAATCTGGGTCAGAATCAGACACGACGACACAAAACTGAGCCTGAAATAATAGAATCTGGACCCTTGTTTGTTGGTTTTGTTGTTTTTTTCTTGATGTATTTAGGAGTTGTTGTTTTTTACTGTAGATCCTTTACTTGCGGTTGAGTAGAATTGCTCTGGTCACGTCTTTGAAGCCAGAAAACTGAAGTGTAAATTACATTTGACACGGCTGGTCGACGAAGATCTTAGACCAGAGGATAAAAAAAAAGCTGTTGATATGAAGAGTGTTCACGCTGTTTGAATCCGTCCTTATTTATCTTATAAAGAAGCGTGGTATTTATTTACTGCTGAGCTGTGTGTGTATTTCAGTCACAACTAGGTCAGTTCATCGTGTTAATTAGATTAATTTAAGCTTTACTGACTCCATGAATCAATAAAAACAGACAGAAGAGAAGTTTTAGAGTCAAACAGCTGCTAAAATAATAAATAAATAAATCATCACCCATTTGAAAGTTTAAGAATGAACTTGAAATTGGTTTTATCTAATTAATTTTCATACTTAAAGTCATATTTCATACTTGTTTTACACCATAACTGTATTTAAAGTTGATGTCACACTGATTATTATTCATATATATTATTTTTATCTGTTTTTCTCAGTAACTTCTGTTGATTTCTCTCTATTTCAACATGTGTTAAGATAAAAAATGAAGAATATGTTTTACTGTGAAAGAGATAATCAATCACAACCTCAATGTTTAAAATCAATATTTAGTCCAATAACCCTTATTTTTTTTTAATTTTCTTGTGTTTTTGCAAAGTATGAGGGTGATATCAGTCAAACCAAGTTCAGTGTTTTTGAAAATCTACTGAAATTTGATGAAAATCGACTAAAAATTACTGAAAATTACAAGTTCCTTCTTTTCAAAAACTGTCTTTATCCGTTTGTTTTGTTTTCAAATGAAATTCTTTAAGTAAAAATACAGAAAATTGATGAAAATCTGCTGAATATACTGAAACTTGATGAAAACCTACTGAAAGTTATTGAAAATTACTGAAGTTTTACTGAAAATCTACTGAAACTTGATGCAAATTACTGAAAATTTGCTCTAGAGATGCTGATTTCAGAAAAAAATGCTTAAAACTGTGATATCAGTCAAACCAAGGTCAGTGTCTTTGAAAATGACTAAATATGTACTGAAAATCTATGGAAATTTACAGAAAATTACTGAAAATTTACTAAAAATCACTGAAAATTACAATATTCAGCTCATTCTTTTTAAAACAATCCTCATCTCTTTTTTTCAAATGAACACTTTTCTTGAAAATCAACTAAAAATGACTGAAAATCTACAAAAACTTACTGAAAATCTGCTGAAATTTTACTGAAAATCTACCTAAGCTTGCTGTAAATTACTGAAAATCTCCTGATCCCAGTTTTCATGCTCTCCACAGTCTTTACCATTGTTCTTGGTGACTTTATTCCACTCCTGGTTCCTCTTTAAGCAGAATGAGGTGTTGGAATTTAACAGAAATGGCTGGAAAACATGTAGAAATGCTGATTTCAGAATAAAATAGTCTCTTATGTTTGTGTCTCACAGAGAACAAAGAAATGCTCTGACATTTCTGACCCTTTGACCTCCAGTTTGATGCTATGAACAGTATCTATGTGATATAAACATTAGTCTGGGGTCGTTATATATGTGAGATGAACCATTTCATTTTATATTTTGATATCGATGTTGATATTTGACCCAGATTATAACATGAGGGTAAAAAACTGATGAATTATCTAATTCTAGTTCTTAGTTTTTACTTTAGATCATTTTTTCTTCATCCTGCTGATGATAAACACAAGACGACACAAATCAATGTCTGGAGGTTTTGCTCCATAATCACATATAGACGTGTGTGTGTGTGTGTGTGTGTGTGTGTGTGTGTGTGTGTGTGTGTGTTATCCTCCTGCAGCTGGTATCAGTCAGCATCCTGACATCTTTTCTCTGTCTCTGGACCTTTTCTTTTCTTTTCGTGTCTTTGTGGGTTTTGGTCTGAGCTGCAGGATGGAGTGTTAGTGACAGCAGGACGTCTGATCTGCTGCAGCTAACGCCGCTGCTGATTGGTCGACACCAGGTCACATGACCTCTAACACACACACACACACACACACACACCTGGTGAATGAGGCTGGAGCGTCGATGCCGAATCAGAAAACAAATACCTACTATAACACCAAGGTCATTTAGAGGTGATGGACAATAGAGCGTGAATACATGTTTTTTTTTGTTTTATTTAAACTAATATGTATTTATGACACTGTGGGGTCCTCTTGCCAAATACCTACACTGTGGGGACCACCCTTTTGAAATGAGATAGACCACCTTCAAAAAATATTTCAGGCAAATGTCCCCACTAAGACAGATAAACAAACACGCCCACACACACATTTGTTTATCTAACACTGTGGGGTCCTTGTGTCAAATACCTACACTGTGGGGACCACCCTTTCGAAATGAGATAGACCACCTTCAAAAAATCTTTCAGGCAAATGTCCCCAGTAAGATAGATAGACAGACACACACACTCCTTTATTTGATGCTGTGGGTGCTTGATGGATGTCAAATACCTACACTGTGGGGACCACCCTTTCTAAATCTGACATCAAAATATCTTTCAGGCAAATGCCCCCACTAAGACAGATAAACAAACACGCCCACACACACACTTGTTTATCTAACACTGTGGGGTCCTTGTGTCAAATACCTACACTGTGGGGACCACCCTTTCGAAATGAGATAGACCACCTTCAAAAAATATTTCAGGCAAATGTCCCCAGTAAGATGGATAGACAGACACACACACACACACACTCCTTTATTTGATGCTGTGGGAGCTTGATGCATGTCAAATACCTACACTGTGGGGACCACCCTTTCTAAATGAGATAGACCAACTTCAAAATCTCTTTGAGGCAAATGTCCCCAGTAAGATAGACAGGTAGACAGACACACACACTATCCTTTATCTGACACTGTGGGGTCCTCCTGTCAAATACCCACACTGTGGGGACCACCATTTTCTAAATGAGATAGACATAGTTTCAACTCCAAAAAATCTTTCAGGCAAATGTTCCCACCAACATAGATAACACACACACACACACACACACACACACACACACACACTTTATTCTGTTTTTAATTAACAGCCTGAATGACAACGTAGCCAATTTTTTTCATGTCTGTTTCAAACTGAGACAGAGATAAGACTTATTTTATATTTCAGGGCCTTATCGAACTCATCTGTTTACCGCCGGCTCACTTTTTTTTTCCTTTTCTTGTTCTTACAGACAGAAAAATCCTTTACCTTCATCCTCCAGGTTTCAAAAAGCGATGCCTCCACCTCTTTAGATTCTTTATCCTTCTTTTTCGTAATTAACGTGAGGGATTTGGAAAGTTAGTTATCAATTAAAAGGCTGAAAGTTTTTATTTATGAAAGAAGAATCTCCCTAACAAAATAAAAGTAATAATAAAAACACTACATACTGAAGGTAGAGCTGCAACTAGCGACTATTCTGATTAATATATCAATATATATTAGAAGCTGCAACCAGACAATTTGGACATTTTCTTCTTTAAAAATGACTCAAATCGATCAATAGATTATCAAAACAGTTGGTGATTAATGTAATAGTTGGAAACTTATTGATTAATCAGCTTTCAATAATTAACAGATTAATCGACTATCAAAATAGCATTATTTTCAGTCTTATTGTCATCTACTGACGTCTTTTACAGAAAAAGTAGGGCGGAAACTATTTTTATAGTTGATTAATCTATTGATTATTGAAACGATTAATCGATTAGTTTGCTTTGGAACCTCAAGTGTTTGGAAGTTTAGTAGGAAAATAATCAGATTTGAGAAGCTGGAACCAGAGAACTTGGACATTTCTTCTTTTCGATTATTAAAATAATTGTCAATTATTGTAATAGTTGGAAACTAATTGATTAATCGTTGCAGCTTTAGTGTCACTATATAATCCCATCTTTCATAATTATTATCTGATCAATCACTACAATAATTTTTACTCCTCATGACATAAGGCAACTTTATTAAGTGATAATCGATTAATAGCGATTAATGTAATAGTTGGTAACGAAATGATTAATCAACTAATCATTGCAGCTATAGTTGATATGATCAGTGTTGGATAAAATACTCAGTTACAAGTAAAAGTACAGACGTATTATCAGCAAAATGTAGTTAAAGTATAAAAACTACTTATAATACAGTGTTTTATAGTATATTCTATTACTTGTTTTATCACTAACAAACACTTTAATGTTGTATTGGAAGCAATTTTAGATATTTGGTGTCAAATCGTTGCAGATCTACTTCCAAACATTAATGTCTCAATAGTTTCTGCTTTAACATGGATCAATGGATCAATTCTTGACTATTAAACACAATCAACTTGAAAGTTTGATGATTTAATGAAGGAAAATTACAATAAATAGGTTAAAGATCAGAAAAAATGCTGGTTTGATATAAAATAACAATTGGACTCCACTTAAAGGGAGTTGAATAATTTAATTTCCATGGTCCTAAAATGACTCTATTATAAATATATTGATATATTAACCTGTTCTCTTCTATTTATCAGCCTACCTCTCTAAAATGAGATGCTTAGACTTAATGCAGTATATCTCTGCAACTCCAGGGGTTTTCTGAATTATCCTGGGTTTAAAATTGTATTATTTAGGTCGAGAACCACCTGGAAATCATGAGTTAACAGCCCAATTCATCTATGGAGCAGTAAAGTCAGACTTAAAAGTTGAACCAGACTAGTTTTATAGGTGTTTTACAGGCATTTCATTAATATTATCACAAAAATGCATTATTATGCATTGCATATTATTGCTTGGGGTTGAAATGATGATTTGTTAAGCTCATAATGTTTGATATAGACTCGTAGCTGAGTTTCTTGTCGACGTTTTGGTGTGTTACGTGCACATATCGGTGCTGCTACTCACTTTAATAAGATTATTTATAAATGAAATCCCAAAACCTGGTGGGAACAGGTAAATGTAATAGTTGTAACTAATTGGTTAATTGACTAATCGTTGCAGTTTTATTCTAATTACTATAGTGATAACTCTTTATTTCTGTGACAGCGGCGTTATTTCTTTGTTTTGCGTTGCGCGGTGTTTACTCCCTCAGGTCTGATCTCTAAACACTGTCATCGCCGAGCAGGAATCTGTGATGTCAGAACCGACATTAAAAGCCGCCGCCGTGACACTGAAGAATCGGCTTCTCCTTGGTCTATTTTCTGCTTCCCGGTAAAGGAGTCACTTGATCCCGGCTCCTTCCTGACAGTTCACCCCGCTGGATATCATCCTGCCGCTAAGATTAGCATGAAAGCAGAAGGGAAATCATCCCACTCCCAGAAAACCAACAGGAGATATGACAAGCTCTGAAACTTTTATGCCGGGGCTTTGATTTGTTTTGGCCGCGGCTCGTCTCAAAGCGAGTCTTAATCAAAGCAGATGTGCTGCCATATTGCTTTTTTTTTTTTTTTTTGTGAATATATTAAAGCCGTGCCGTTCGGTGGGCGACTGAAGTGCATTTGTAAGCAAATGAGTTGCATTGTTTTGTGGCGTTTGACCTTGAGGATGGCGACCTGTGGTAATAAAGCTGTTGTCAGGACGCCAGCGACCGTCCTGAGTGGTTTTTGTCTCGTTAAAACCAGACGTTCGACGCTCCGTCTTCATTAAGGCTGAGACGGACCGGGTCGATACGCGGCCCGGGTCTGACTGACGGGATCTGGACCGGCTGGTTCCAACGCTTCCTGCTGCATGACAGCAACTTTAGGGTTTTTTTTTTTCTCCATTTTGAGGCTGGTTTATCAGATAAGCTGTTGCTAAGCAACAATATTTACTAGAATTTCTTTTTAGCCTGATTCTAGATCAGTTTCCTATTATAGAAGAATAAAGAAATAAGAAGAAGAGAAGCTGGAGAATTAAAACATGACTCAAATCATTCAATTATAATAATAATAGTGCATGTAATAATAGTGCATATAAACATGCATTATAGTTTTGAAACAGCAAGTTCTGTTTTCTTCTTATAAATGATTCATTGATTATCGAAATAGTTGATCTGATCGATTAATCTATTACTTGAAAATATAAAATGACATTTATGATTGAATTTGCCTACATGACTTCTTATGAATGAATGAATAGAGGCTTTATTTTAAATGTAGAAAAATGACAAAATTAAATGTTGCACCAAAACTTTATTGTAAAAACCCAAAGATCATCAGTTTACTGTTATAGAAGAATAAAGAAACCAGGAAATAATCAGAGAAGAGAAGCTGGAACCAGAGAATTTGGACATTTTCGACTTAAAAATGACTCAAATCAATTAAATATCAAAATAGTTGGTGATTAATGTGACAATGAATTGATTAATACCATTTTTTTTCTTGATTTTGGTCAAATTATCTCAATGTCACAAACGATTTTAATCTTTAAATTGAGTAAAATCACGAAAAAATTATTATTAGCAACAACATTCAGATTAAAGAAGAAAAAGGAGATAAGTCCGAATTATGAGATAAAAATATGATCATAAAACGCATCTTATAAGATTAAAAATTAAAACAAATATTAGATAAAAAGCCCAGAAACCAGAAAATATTCAGAGAAGAGAAGCTGGAACCAGAGAATTTGGACATTTTCTTCTTAAAAAATGCTTCAAATCGATTAATCAATTATCAAAATAGTTGGTGATTAATGTAATTGTTGGTAACTAATCAATTAATCAATAGATTAATCAACTATCAAAATAATTGTTAGTTTCATACTTAAAGCTGTTAGAATTTACAGAAAAGTAGGTTTGAAACTAGTCGATTATCATAAAAGTTGGTGATTAATATAATAGTTAAAAACTAATTGATTAATCAACTAATCCTTGCAGCTCTAATTTATAATTTCAAGAACTCAGACACTGTTTTATACTTGATTTTATATAGATTTTATACTTGTGGAAGCCACATGTAACTTAATTAGTGATAAAAATGATTAGAAATAAGCTGAGAATCAGACTATTGGAATAAACTGGTGATTTCTGTTGTGTTTTTCGAGCGACGCCAGTAAAAAAGGTCAAAGGATGAAAACTCCATGAGCCAAAATGACCCAGTATGCATGAATATATATAAAAATAAAAAGAAAGGAGCAGATAAAGGGAAATTAAAGCATGAAAGACAGAGCAGGTCGAAGCCGACTGGTGATCCGACGCCAGTGAACCGGTTCTGTCTCCTCCTCCTATTTATAGTGTCCTGTTGTTTTGGATGAATACAGCAGGACTTTGAGGTGTTGGTGACACAACCCCACCCTCACCTCTCCCTGCACGACACCAGGTAGGTTTTAATGGCTTTATGGAAAGTGGAGGGACGCCACGCTGGTGAAGGGGATTCTGGGTCATGGAGGGATTTGTTAAGTTATTACAGCGTCTGGAGCCGGGCCCTTATCGGCACCTGCCAAGTCTCCGGTGGACCCGGTGGGGATTGCACTGACCCTGGTGGAAGTAATGGATATTAGAAAATCTTCCCACTGAGAGGGGATGAGGGGGGGAGGGGGAGAGGAGAAAAGGAAAAGAATCCCAAGGACAAAAGAGTCCAGCGATGGGACTGGGAGAAGATCTGGAATTACCACGATGGTCGATTAACGAATAATCGATTGGTTCCCAACTATTATAATAATTGAAAAGTAGTTTGATAATGGATTTAAGCCATTTTTTATGAAGAAAATGTCCAAATTCTCTGGTTCCAGCTTCTAAAATCATCCTCATCAGCTTCCCAACATCCTAAAAACATTATAAATATATATATTCTACAATAAAATATAGAGATATTAACTTTAACAGAAGGTTGAATTCCTTGAAAATGTCCTAATTCTCTGGTTCCAGCTTCTAAAATCACCATCATCATTAATATATTCCTGAAATACATCCTAAAAACATTATAAATATATATATTCTATGATGAAAAATATAATTATTAACTTTAATTGGAAGTTTTCCATTCAAATATCCTTGAATACCTTAAAATGATGCAGTTCCCAACTATTACAATAATTGAAAAGTATTTTTATAATGGATTTAAGTCATTTTTATCAAGACAATGTTGAAATTCTCTGGTTCCAGCTTCTAAAATCATCATCATCAGCTTCTAAACATCCTAAAAAACATTATAAATATATATATATTCTACAATAAAAAATACAGATATTAACTATATCGGAATGTTTTCCATTCTAATAGCCTTGAATTCCTTGAAAATGTCCAAATTCTAAAATTATTAATTGGTTATTAATCTGGAATTACACGATGGTCGATTAACAAATAATCGATTGGTTCCCAACTTTTACAATAATTGAAAAGTATTTTTGATAATTAATTATTAGATTTAAGTCATTTTTATGACGGAAATCTGATTATTTTCTGTTTTTCTTTAGTCTGCAAATTCAAGTATTTTAATAAATAATTGAAATCTCATTTCTTCAAATTTCTTGTCAAATGTACTTTAGAGCTGCAACAATTCATCAATTAATCATTATTTTATAATAATAATAATATTTATATCATTTTAATAATCACCCACATCGATCATTTTGTCTATAAATGCACCATTAGACTGTTGTTTACATTGAGATGCAATAATTATTTAATTAGTTTCAAACTATCACATTAATCACCATCTATTTTGATAATCAATTAATCAATTTAAGTCACTTTTAAGAAGAAAATGTCCAAATTCTCTGCTCAAATCTGATTAATAATGATTATTAAAATAATTCATAGTAGTAGTAGTCTGTATATATTAATAAAGGAAGTTAGATTTTATTTCCTACATGTGTAATATAGAATATAAACTTTATGTAGTTATTTATAAGTTACTGATAGCTACTGTCTTTATACTTGTTTTTTTTCAGCATTTTCCACATTCTGAGGCCAATGTAACGACATTTCGTTCCAAATGCAGTTGTTTTATCTTATAAATAAAGTCTCAGTCTCGTTTCTTCCTCAGCTTTAAACTAACCTGATGGTTGTTTTACAGTTTAATGCTGTAAATCTGATCTGTTCGACTGGAAAACACAGAAATTATTGATATATCGGCTCTGTGGCCTGGAGCCAAATCAGCTGCAGCCAAACAGGGCGTCGCCGTCTAAAACCAATAATGATGCTCCGCTGGCTCCGCCCACTTCCTCCCCTCATCCAATCAGCACGCTTCCAACCCGTCAATCACACTTCAGCTGCATTCGAGTGCAAACCCAGACCTAATTAATAAAAACCGCTGGCAGCCCCGAGCGTCTCTTTCCCACCATAAATCATCTCCTGGAGCCACAATAGACTCAAAGAAGAACAATGAAACGGCTCCATTGACTTTTTTTTCAGAACCAAGGTCAAGTCTAACGTTTCCTCTCCGCCTGTCATCCACTGTCTTGGAACTCGCCGTCTTTTCTCCGTTCTTGAGGAAATTCTCAGGAAAGTAAAACCCTACTGGTGCTCTGGACCTGCTTCTAACGGCTCTCGCTGCTCTAATTCTCAGCCCCTGATCCCCCGAGCTGTCAAACCCAGTCCAGACCAGAACCTTCAAGGTCACAGTGGTCCACCCCCTCCTCCAGACCACCAACCTGGACCCAGATGGTCCAGTCAGATCCAGATCTGTCTCAGACCTTCATGTCCAAGGTCCCGGTGAAGCTGTTTGATTCTGAGTTGAAAATTAAAACTAATATTCATCAATAAGAGCAGTAGAATTTCTTTGATGTTCATCAATTTCTTCTTTATATAAGTGACCACAGTATTTGATTTAAACTGCAGCTGTATGTTCATGTTACAATTCAAATTAAACTTTATTTATAGAACACTTCTCACATGTTAAATGCAACTAAATAATAGGTTCTAAATAAACTGTATGTGTCGTAATAGAAACTATTATGCTGCAACTAATTCTGCTTTTATAGATTAGTCGACTATTCTGATAGATCATAGAATCTTGAATCTAACGACTAGTCTGATTAATCAATAATTCAACAGTATATTTTTTGGAATATTGCCAGGACGTTGTCGTTTTTTGTAATATTCTAACTTTATTTGCTATATTGCATCAACACATTGATTCTAGCTCTTCTGTAGTCACCTCACATGTTGTACATTTCTTTTGATTCCAGGTTTAAGTCCATAACATTTGTGGTTGTGGAGATTTTCCACATTTATTATCATTTACAGCAGGAAGACTGATGCACCGGGGATAGTTTTTTGTTCATGTGCAGAGTAGAAAATGTAAGAAAAATAGATTATTAACATGATTGTGACTCACTTTCATATAATTATATGAAAAAATTGGGTTTAAATAGGTTAATCCCACTGAGATGATGCATAGTGTCACCTGTGGTGTTCCGCATGGATCCGTACTCGGTCCCGTACATTTTCTTTTTAACTCTCTACATTTCCCCCTTTGAATATACTGTATCAACCTATGGATTTCATCTCTATGCAGATGATACCCAGCTGTACATCTAAACTTACCTGAACTGATCTCTTCTGCAGCCACATCACGCTGCAGCTCATCTTCAGGAGATAAAACTCACATTTCCAACAGCAGCAGCAAAACAGAAGCCTCCCTTTATTATTCCACTCCAGACACCCTACCCCCCCATACCTCATCACACATTTGACAGCCAGGACGTCCTCCTCAGTCACTAATTTGGTTGTTAGGTTTGACCCTCAGCTGTCTTATGGCGACCATATAAGAGATCTATGGGAAAACTTTTTTTTTTTTCTTTCTACCATCTCAAAAACATCTCTAAACTCTGCCCCGGGCTGGAAGATCCAGGAGCTCCGGTGTATTGAGAGCATCCAGCACTGATTCTCTTTTCATTGCCGCCTGTCTCCTTCAGGATTGACTACAAAGTCCCGTTCACATTCAGATCATCAGCAGACAGATCACACCAGAAAACTCTCAGATCTGCTGCAGCTTGTCTGCTCTTTAAAAAGAGAGAGAGACGGCCTAAAACCTCAAAATTCATCTGACTGTTTTCTTTATGTTGTGTGGTCTACGATTTTAAAGTCGAAAGCTGCAGCTAACGATGATTTTGATAGATATTACAATAGAAATTAAGTAGAAAAGTGGGGAAAAAGACTTTGTCTATGTCTATTTCTGTCATAGATTTTATTAGATGTCATCGAGTTCACCAAAAACATTTTCATTCTTTTTGTAAAAGTGACATTTTCTACTTATTCTTATTTATGGTGAGAGATTTGTAAAGTGGGTTTTATTGAACTGAGACAGAGGAAACGTTGGACTGGAGGCAGAAAATGTTTTATAAATGAAGACTTTCTCTAATAAAACGAAGAGAAATCACAACTGTTAGAGAATATCCGTGTAGTTTAATTCCTGAAAACTAAAATAATTCAAATAATAAATAAATAAAAACATAATTATTTAGTAGTCATTACCTTGTTATTTATCAGTTTACACATGACATCACATCATCGACTGTAGATTATACTGTTAATTAATCTATTGATTATTGAAATCGATTAGTAGTTTGGTTCATAAAATGGTGTCAAATGTGATTCAGAGAAGCTGGAACCAGATAATTTGGACATTTTATATTTAAAAATGACTTAAATCAGTGAATTGATTACAAAAATAGGCATCAATTAATGTGATTGCCTGATTGATTAATTGATTAATTGATTAATCGCTGCAGCTCTAATGCTCTTCTTTAATAAAACGTATACAAATACAGTTTATTATATAAACCTTTAGTACAGTTAAGAGCGATGGTAGTTTTCTTCTTAAAAATGGTTAATTGATTATTAAAGTAGCTGATCTGATAAATTAATTGACTAATTGTTGCTCTCTTATTATTATTACTTGCAAACGTAATGTATTCAGTGTTACTAAAGAAAGAGAATTAAATAATCACCAGTAATAATAAACTGACATAAATAACACCAATAAGAAAACTTATACCTAATTTTGCTGCTGTTTCTGGGGACAAATCAGTGTCTGAGATTAAACTAGAAGAGTTTTGATGCCCATCAGTAGAATAAAGTTACTAAAACAAAAGTTTCTTATATTTCAACCTCACTTCTTGTTCATTTAACTTGAAATCCAGGTCTCAGTTGGACCCGGAGCGGTCCCGACTGTGTAGAAGTGGTTCTAACAGAGTTTGAGTTGTTGTGATCATCAGTGTCTGTCAGGACAAGGTGAACCTGGCTCCTCATAAAGAATCAGCTAAACATCAGTGGAGCGCGCCGTGGGTAATAGCAGCTTTTCATGAAGCCATAAATCTGGACCGGTCTAACGGCGTGGTTCACCTGCTGCAGAGACGGAGGCTCAAGGTGAGGCGTCTGCAGGACGTAGACGGGTCCCACCGACAGATTTACTGGAGCAGGATAATTCCTGCTGATCTGAGCTGTCACGACGCTGACGTCTCAATCCAAGGTTAAAACGACCGGAAAGGTTTATTCTACTGGAGAATTTACTCCAGGGTTTGATGACGCTGATTTGACTTGAAGTTTTTTTTTGCAGAAAAATAAGATTTGAACCATCGTTGTCTTTAGCAGCTTAACAGAGAAGGTTGAGCTACGTAGAGGACAGGTGTGCAGGAACAGGTAACTCTGTTAGTCACTGAGCAAATGAATAATTAGAATTAACGTTTGGTTCTCAGACTTTCATCAGGTGGTTTTACCTGATGTTACTGCTGCTCTATCATAATTCATCAGGTGCAATAATCTGCACTGCATCTCTCTTATATTCTATTTATTGCTTTATATATAGTGTGTGTGCAGACTTTTCTATTTCTTACAGGTTCTTTCTTGCAATTTCCCCACTGTAAGTTATCTTATCTTAAAATTCTTAAATGAAAAGTGCTTTAGAAATAAAACTTGTTCTTTTTAGCAGGACAACAAAACAAGAACAATAGTTCTTCTTGTTATTTCTTGTTCTTATTCTTCTTCTTCTATTTGTACTTTTTCTTATTTGTATTATTGTTGTTCTTCTTCTTGTTCTTGGTCTTTTTGTTCTAATTCTTGGTCTATTTCTTCTTCATCTTCATCTTCTTCATCTTCGTCTTCGCCTTCTTCATCTTCATCTTCTTCATTTTCGTATTTGTCTTCTTCGTCTTCATCTTCATCCTCCATCTTCATCTTCATCCTTCATCTTCATCCTTCATCTTCATCTTCTTCATCTTCATCTTCTTCGTCTACGTCTTCTTCATCTTTGTCTTTGTCTTCTTCATCTTCATCTTCTTCTTCGTCTTCATCTTCTTTGTCTTTGTCTTCTTCGTCTTCGTCATCTTCGTCTTCATCTTCATCCTCCATCTTCATCTTCTTCATCTTCTTCATCTTCATCTTCTTCGTCTATGTCTTCTTCATCTTCATCTTCTTCATCTTCATCTTCATCTTCTTCGTCTTCTTCATCTTCATCTTCTTCGTCTTCATCTTCATCTTCTTCGTCTTCATCTTCATCTTCTTCGTCTTCATCTTCGTCTTCATCTTCTTCGTCTACATCTTCTTCATCTTCTTCATCTTCATCTTCGTATTTGTGTTCTTTGTCTTCATCTTCATCTTCTTCGTCTTCTTCATCTTCATCTTCTTCGTCTTCATCTTCTTCGTCTTCATCTTCATCTTCGTCTTCATCTTCTTTGTCTACATCTTCTTCATCGTCTTCTTCATCTTCATCTTTATCTTCTTCTTCTTCTTCTTCTTCTTGAAGGTGACCTCTAACCTTCTTGTTGCCGTCTATCCTGTGACATCAGGATCATTCTATTCATATTAATATCATATTTCTGCATTAACCTGAGTCCAGTAACTTTTTTCATAGTTCGTTTCCACCTTTTCTTTCTTTTCTTTTCTTTTTTCCTCCAAATCCCTTCAGCAGTAATTCAGACCTAAATCACCACGTTACACAACCGTTCAGTGAAGAATATGAATCCGCTGAGTTTATCGTGCTGTTTTGTTCCCGTTACTTTCACAAGACATTAGGCATTCCCTCTAATTGAATGGATGCTGTCACAAGTTTAAAACGTACGACCGTGATGTGTCCCCCAGAAACGAGGACTAATGGCGGTTTGGACAAACAGTTCCAGCCATTGTCCAGGACACATTTCTCATTGGTTCCTCTAAAGAGCCTCCTTCAAAGGCAGCTTTTCCATCATAAAAGCTTCCAATTATGGGAGGTTGCCAAGTCTTCTGAATGTCACCTTCGTTTCTTACAGTTTGTGAGATGTGACAGTGTAAAAAAAAATAATAAATAAATAAATAAAACCCTCATAGCTTCAATGCCGCTTTCATACAAACACACACACGTGTTGACAGATTTAAGTAAATTTGTTGCTGTGCAATAACAATCAGCTGCAGTTTTACTGTGAATTAGTTCATAGCACAAAGCTGCCGAAGGAATAATTTGCACCTGGCAGCTCGGAGAGAAACGAGTGTAATGAAAAAGCTTTTAAATTTACATCAGGAGCTTTTAATATTGTCTTGAAACGCTTTAATTTGACCAATCTCTTCACATTCTCTGTCCTTATGATTGAAATAAATGTGGCTGTGGAGGCTGGAAGCAGAAAACTATCTTTTTTTCTGTGGATTTAACACTCTGCTTCTTTTAAAACAACCAACTAACTCATAATCAGGCTGTAGATTTTCTATTGATGCAGATAAACATGTTTTCTATAAGTTTCCCCAGAAAATAACTAGAATATTGATCTGAATCTGTTGCTAAACACATCAAACCTCACTATGCTGCATCCTTTATATGTTTAAATCCATTAAGAAGTTACTTAATGGAATTGTATAGCGCCACCTAGTGGTCAGAAATAACTAAATACACCAATTAGATCTGTTAAATGTCAGTTTAGTCAACTTAAACTATGAAATACACAAACTTGTTTGTTTCAAAACATAAAATTATTCACAGATTATTGATTATATCACCATATAATACAACTACAGGCTTGTTTTAATCATTTTAAAACATTTTCTACTTGTTTTTAATGCAGATTTATGTGGTTTTTCACATTTTGGAGCCTTCAACATGGATCCAACCTGTTAGTTTGACCATATTATGAACAGAAATTAAATTAAATTATAACACATAGAAATAAGACTTTAAATAAGACACATGCAGTATGAGGAGAATTAAAGTAGGATATTTCTAAAATATGTAACTTAAAGCATTTTCCATTCAAGTTATAAAAAAAAACAAGTTTATTTTACTTGTTTTGTGAAATCAATAAAGTTTTAAAATACAAATTACTGAAGATATCACCACATAGTACAATTACAGACATGTTTTAATCATTTAAAACATTTTGTGCTTCTTTTCAACAGTTTTATGTCATATTTTCACATATTGAACGCAGCCAGTTCAGCCCATTAGTTTGAATATATGATTTTTTACTGTTGACCATGTTATTTGTAAATTATGTCAAACAATAATTTCAAAATAAAACGCCCTTCAAATAAGATAAGTGCAAATTATTGGATTCAATGTTGTCAAGTGACCTTCAACCTGTTCTCATTTTTCCTAAATAACATTTTGGAGGAAAAATTAACAAGAAAAATAAAGTACAGAGATTTTAAATGGACAGTTAAACCATTTAAACTTAAGATACATCATAATTCAGACTTAAATGTGTTTATTTTACTTGTTGGTGCTAAAGCTTTTCAGATATTACTGAACATATCACCATATAATACAACTACAGGCTTGTTTTAATCATTTTAGAACATATTGTACTCATTTTAACACAGTTTCATGGAGTTTTTCATATGTTGGAGCCTTGAACGCTGCTTCAACAGTTTTATTGTCATGTGCATATAAGAAACAGGTTCTTATTATTATTTTTCTGCTTTAAAAGAGCAGAACATTTTATTTATGTCTTAACATGAGTCTATTTGGTAAATGATAAATGTGTGGATCCATTTAGTTTTGTTGGTTTCCTCTTTTTATCCAAAGACCTTCAACAGTAATTTAGAAATTACACTAAAAAAGATTGAATATTGAAGCTTTATTGTCATGTGCACATAAAAAGAATGGAATTATTAATGATGCAAGTGTATAAACCAATAATTAATACAATAGAACTATAAAAAAAATACCACAAGTAATAAAATACAATATAATAAATAATATATACAAATATACATTTTGAAAATGGGAAAGTTAAACCATTTTAAACTGCAGCTATGACATTAATCATGTTTTCCAATTAGGTTATAACATAATTTAATGTGTCTATATATTTCAAAACACAAAGTTCTTACTGAACATATCACCACATGGTACAAATACAGTTTGTTTGAATCATTTTAAACACATTAATCTCATTTTTACCACAGTTTTATGTAGTTTTTCACATCTACATTTCATAATCTTTGACTATAATATTATTATTAACATGAGTCCAGTTGTCAGATGATATGTTTGTGGATCCTTTCAGTTCTATTCTTGTTTAAAATCTCCCCTTTAACAGACCTTCAAAGTAAATCGTCTAAAAATCATTCTCTGAAATATGGAACCTGAAATAGTGAATAGGAATCGTAACGACGCTAATGAACAAACCAATAAGTAGCTTTAATAATAAATATCCGTCTAATTCTACCATTCATCCTGTCCTGTCCGTGGCGTCTCTTAATAAAACATGAAAGTACATCACATAGAAACACCCTTCAAAATAAGACGTTTACAGGCCGAGTCAAGTGCAGATTATTTAATTCAATTTAGGCGACCGACCTTCATCCTGTTCTCATTTTTCTTTTTTAACAGCGGCGCTGCACAGATGGCTCGACCTCCACATGATGAGGCCACTTGTATTTTTGGGTCTGACTTGAAGGAATGTTTCTTGCCTTTCTCTGTCGTCTGTGTGTGTGTGTGTGTGTGTGTGTGTGTGTGTTGTGCTAGGTAATCTGCGCCTGGGGAGATGTCAGAATTAGAATGCACCAACAGCGACCCATATTACCTCTGATTCAGTCTCCAGGCTGGAGGCTTTACCACTTTATAACTGTCACATCACTGTGGATGTAGGTCTCCTCACTCTGCTGCAGCTCACCATTCTGTTGAGTATTTAAATGGGGAAAAAAAGCAGCAACACAATGTTGTGATTAACTATTTTTTTGGGTAAATTCTTTTCCTGAAAGCCACATTGTCCTACATATCTCAGAGAGACGTTGATCTGGTTGTAATAAGAGGTTTAAGGAGGAGAAAAAGTGAAGCGTTTCGCCCTCTTTCTGGAATCGCTGGTGGCTGTTTTGTTGTGTTTTGTGGCCCATTGTTAGTGGAGAAATGGCTTTTTATGCCTTTTCTATGGCGGATTCTGTCTGTCTGATTGTTTACTGTCAATGCGACGTGGTTCAATTCAGAAGCCGCTGCAGATGCTGTGTATCGCAGCTGTTTTGACATTTTTTCAGCTTTATGTGTGGCTTTTTATTCATAAAATTAAAGAAAACACAACAGGGAAACAGTATAATACTAACATTAATACTGGTTTAAAATAGAGCTGCAGCTAATGGCCATAGTTTAATAGTCCATTAACCCTCTGTTGAATAATGTTGCTATGGCAACAATTTATCTTATTTTTCTTTCTAAAAGCTTTGATATAAAACTTCTGTTTTACAGTTAGGTGTGAAACGGGGGCTTTTATTTTGAAGGACATACAATTTATGAGGTCACATGACCAGGATATCCAGTCCCAGTTTGTCTTGGGATCCCTAAGATGGTCTTTTTACCTTTTTATTTATTTATTTTACATTTAATTCAATTTTGATGTTATGTTTTTTTTCATTGACTTTTAGCAGCAGCAGAAGACTAAAGAAACCAGAAAATAATCAGAGAAGAGAAGCTGGAATTAATCGATTAATCGACTAATCACTGCAGCTCTAGTTGATGAAGAGTGGTGGATAAAATACTCAGATACTAAAGTAAAAGTGGAAATACCCTCATCTAAAAATACTCAATT
The DNA here is from genome assembly GCA_030544235.1 of Lepturacanthus savala. Classification (NCBI taxonomy): domain Eukaryota; kingdom Metazoa; phylum Chordata; class Actinopteri; order Scombriformes; family Trichiuridae; genus Lepturacanthus; species Lepturacanthus savala. The sequence goes on from CM060467.1 coordinate 2,840,860, forward strand.
ACAAGTAAAAGTACAAAGTTTAATCAGCTTAAAAACATCAAAAGTAAAAGTACTTCACATCAATGGTTTTTCTTATTTTTTTCTTATTTTTCTAAAAACTGTGATATAAAACTTGTGTTTTTGCAGTTAGGTGTGAATTTATGTGCTTTTATTTTGAAGGACATACAATTTATGAAGTCACATGACCAGGATATCCTGTTTGTCTGAGCCCCAAATAACCCTAATATGGTATTTTATTCAGAATTTAGGAACAATTTCATCATTTATATTTCAAATTTGATAGTATAGGTTTGTTTTTTTCCCCATTGACTTCCATAGCATTTACGTATGAAACAACGATGCTGATTCTCCGAATAAGGGAATAATTCAGAGTTAAATATAAAGATGTAGACCAACTATATTATAGTTGGTTAATTGTTTTAATAACATGTATAATCACATTAGTGCAATAGAATTAAAATCTCTATCATGGGACAATTTCATCACCCTGAACATACAGTTGGTGTCTTTACTGTAAAAATACATAGATTTCAGTTGTATTTTATTATTAGGTGATTAATTGTAAAATAAAAAAAAATAATTAATAATTGTGAGTTCAGTTGTATTTACAATATTATTAGGTGATTATCTGTAAAATAAAATAAATAAAATAAATCAGTTGTATTTACAGTATTAGGTGATTTATCATATATTTATTTAAAATATGGACAAAAATAGAAAAACTATGAGTTACAGGAAAATTTGCTGAAACCATCACTGTTAATATTCTGCAATAAACATTTGACTTTTCTATTACCACAATAAAATCTCTATCATTTTAAATCATTTATATCTACTATTACAACCTTTTAATCACCACTCTCCTGCTTTTTGTCTCTTTATATTCAGATTTTCTTCTACTTTTCACCTCCGTCACCTCGTTTCTTTGGCCTCTGCTTCTTATTCCATCGTTTCTCCACCTGGTCGCCTCCTCTCGTCGTTTCCAGCCTTAACTTCTCCTCCCCTGGCTCTAACCCCTGTGGATACTGATTCCAGCGGAGGTTCTGGACCTGGAGGAGGCTGATAAGGCCTTTTCCTTTAAACCTCCTGCTCCACAGGCTGAGTTTTATGAGAGAAGTGGAGCAGAGAGACGGTAAAAAAAATAAAATAAAATACATGTCGTCATATCACAGGCTGAGACCAGAGTTGTAGCTTTTTGCTGCAGCTGTAAATGATGTCAAATAAAATAAAAACAGTTAAATCTGAGAAATATTAAGGAGCATTATGTGTATTATATGTAGCCCACTGTAAAACTGTATTATGTATAATAAATAACTGGCAGCTATTATCCAGAAAATTATAATAAATACATATTTTTACAGTAGAAATGTTGTATTTCTGTTTACAGTATTAAAACAGAAGTAAATAAATAAATATGAATATAAATATGCAGATGTATTTTATTATTAGGTCATTACCTATAAAAAAGGGGAAAAAATCAATGAAGTACTGTGATTTCAGTTTTTTTTTGACAATATTGAGTCATTATTTGTAAAAAAAAAAATATATATATATATATAATATAATAATAATAAATAAATATATAATAATAAAAAAATATATATAAAATAACAATAAATATATAATAATTGTAAATATATAATTATACATAAAAATAATGTTAATTATTTAATAAAATACTGTGAATTCAGTTGAGATTAACTGTAAAAAAAAATAAATTAATTAAATATTGTGATTTCAGTTGTATTTTCAGTATTAGGTGATGAACTGTAAATTAAAAAGATGTAAAAAAAAAGTACTGTCATTTGAGTTATATTTACAGTATTAGGTGATTATTTATACAGTAAAAATCAATTGTATTTATAGTATTGAATTGATAAATCCTACATGGTGCATTCAGGTGCACCTCAGTAACTCAAATCTAAGTTTCTTTCACTGCATTTTAATATTCAGTATAAAAGAAAACCATAGATTCTAATCTTTAAAAATCCATAGTTAAAAGTGGTTATCAGTATATTTTGTATGATTTTCTATGTTTTGCTGTAGCATTTTAATAATTAGATGCTAAAATCATAACATATATATAACATTAACATCACCACCTACTAATTATTAGTTATAATTATTTAGACACTGTTATAAATGCAGAGGTAATATAGAAATATTTCTATGATCTTTACAGTCGTCTCTTTAAGGGAAACCAGAACACTGATGAGGCGCGGGAAGAAACCGAGTTAGCGACAGTGATTATTACGCTGAAATCTGAGAGAATTTAGAGTATTTTTTAATTTTTATTACAAACACGCAGCTTCTTCTCATTTAGTAAAATGACAAATTAGCTTAAACCGCTTCTAATCTCAATCAGTTTGGCCCAAACAACGTCCGATAACGGCTCCGTTAGTGGGAAAAACCCTGAAATGAGTCAGTGTTCTTAATCCGTCAGCTGTCAGCCAGGTAATTTATTTTATCTGGACCATCTGTGTGCAGGTACTTGTGTGAGCTATAAGCCGCTCGCCACAACAGCTGTCATGGCTGTAATCTCTGTGGTTGGAGATGGACAGATATCATCTCCAAAACCCGCTTTTTATTTTTTTTATTCCAGGCCGCAGCTTCCAGCCCTGCAGCCGCTTCCACAGTAAATGTAGGAAATGAGAAACTCATAATGACGTTTTCTTTCTTTCTGTGTGTGTGTGTGTGTGTGTCAATACCAGGAAAATAAAGCTCCATGTTGAAGGGACACAATCACATGTCATTAAGGCTGCATCCTAAACCTTAGCCCCACTGTCTAATAACCAGTAGCTACTACTAGTTAGCATCACTGTCTACTAACTAGTAGCTACTACTAGTTAGCATCACCACTTCCTAACCAGTAGCTACTACCTATTAGTTTTGCCGCCTACTAACCAGTAGCTATTACTAGTTAGCATCACTGCCTACTAACTAGCCACTACCACAAGTTAGCAGTACTGTCTAGTAACCAGTAGCTACTACTCCAACACCACAGTACTAACCTCTATGTAGGAAGTTAGCCAGTAGAAGGAACAACTCTGACATACTACAGCAGCCATCTTGACCGTACTACAGCAGCCATCTTGGCCGTAGTATAGCAGCCATCTTGGCCGTACTACAGCAGCCATCTTGGCCGTACTACAGCAGCCATCTTGGCTGTATCACAGCAGCCATCTTGGCCGTACTACAGCAGCCATCTTGACCGTAATACAGCAGCCATCTTGACCTGCTGTATTACAGCCATCTTGGCCATACTACAGCAGCCATCTTGGCTGCATCACAGCAGCCATCTTGACCATACTACAGCAGGCATCTTGACCGTACTACAGCAGGCATCTTGACCGTACTACAGCAGCCATCTTGGCCGTACTACAGCAGCCGTCTTGGCCATACTACAGCAGCCATCTTGGCCGTACTACAGTAGCCATCTTGGCCGTACTATAGCAGCCATCTTGGCCGTACTACAGCAGCCATCTTGGCCATACTACAGCAGCCATCTTGGCTGTATCACAGCAGCCATCTTGACCATACTACAGCAACCATCTTGGCCGTACTATAGCAGCCATCTTGGCCGTACTATAGCAGCCATCTTGGCCATCCTTTGAACCTGGATATAGTCCAGGAAAAGTTCTCTACAATAGAGAATATGGCAGCTTTATATGAATTAAACCCTAATATACAAGAAGAAATATCTGAAATATCAATTTTTAATGCTTAACTGAATGAAAAGTCAATGTCTGATGTCTGTATTAATTATTTCATTAATTTATTTATTATTTTATTTCCTAACGTGTCATATATTAATAAATATATAACATTTATTTCAAAGTGGAGATTCTTACTTTGTAATTTGTAATTACCATATCGTTCAATAAAGTTTAGGGAAAAACAGAGAAAATTTCTTCTTCTACGTTTTACATAATTGGTTCTTGACTTTTTCCGACTACATATGTGTGAAATAGACAGTTTCAGATGCATCCTGTGTATTTTAATGTTAATATTTCCTCCAGAACATCTTTATAATGGACTAAACCAGCTCTATCAGCTCTCACGTGTTATAAATGTGCGTTTGACTTTGCCTCCCGGTGCCTCCGTTATTGTCGTTATTACTGGCAACAACGGCGGAATATTA